>KZ651468.1:89491-106775 GCA_001010745.2 Gerris buenoi | reverse complement strand
GAATAATAAATATGGTTGAGAAAAAGAGCTGAGAGATAATTAGTTATAATTAAAATAGATATTTACTGTTTAAATAGTAAGTTTTATGCAGTTATAATTCAAATTAAAACATTTAAATAGGAAGTTTTGTGCTCCGATATTCGTTATATAGGTATGGCGCATTTGGTTAAGTATCTGGCTTTCACCCAGATCCCAGATTATGGCGCATAAATTTTTAACGTTATAAATCATTTAGAGGTGCGTCGTTGTCGTTGTCGTCAGGACACTACTCGATTATATAAAAGATTAACTGATTTAGTAAACAAAACGCAATATTGAATTTATTAAACATATCATTTCATCGTCCTCACCTGTTCCTGAAGACCAAGAGAGTGAATTTTGAAGAGAGGGGCAGAGGTGAATTTTGTAAGTTGCAGGGGCACATTTTCTAAAGTTAAAGGGGACGGCGTATTTTCCCTTTTTCTAAAGTTACGGGGGGCGCCGTATTTTAGCATTTTCTAATAAACGGGGGGCGCTGTATTTTCGAATTTTCTTATAGTTCAGCCACTGTTTTTTTTTTTTTTTTTTTTTTTTTTTTTTTTTTTTTTCTCTCGGCGAGGCGCCCTTTCTAAGCCGGCGCCTGGAGCAGATTGCTCCAACTGCTCCACGGTAGTTACGCCACTGGTCATGCTGATTAAAACCTTTTTAGACGTCCACCATATTGGCCGCCATCTTGAAAATATTAAGTGTGAAAATTCTAAAAACGAAAACTGTACTGTTTTTGCTTTGCTTTATTGTAAATGCTGAGATGCAGGTGTGCCGAATTTTGCTCAAATCAGTCTATTAATATTTACGCTAGTTTTTGCGAGATAAACACACAAACAAACTTATCAAAACCCAAGTCTCTGAAATAAAGAACTCACTTAAGTTCGTTTAAAAATACAGTTGATTTTGAAATGACTTTGCTTCTTCAGGCAACAGGCAACACTGGCAATTGAATACAAATGTTTTTGAAACCTTTCGATAACCTCATGTAAATTAACATTATTTTGAGTCTTGTGTTTTGTTTTCCTTCCCGCCGGGCAAACGAGTAAATTCAACAGGTAAGCTTTTAGCTTTTTAACTGTATTTAGTTTTTTTTTATCGATTATTTTTAGTATTATTTAATTTAAATCATTTTGATATGGGTTGTCTGAGATTTAACATTAGTTTGGACGATTAAAACATTGTAGATTTTTTTTTTTAACTTGGAAAAAACAAATGTAAACAAAATATGAGTTCGGGCATACCTTACAAGTCCGACAATAATAATATCTATAATGAACAATGCGTCACTGCTGCTTCTGTAACTCAATTGCTTCCTCTGTATTTCATATTCAACATGCCAGATTAATTTTAAACATAATTCGGCTGCAACATGTGTATAGTTTGGTCCACAAACGTGACAAAAATAATCAACAGTGTGTGCCATGCCATGATAGTGTACTCAAGAAGGGGAAAAATGTTTGTCTGTGTGAATCGAAGAAAATTTGTTTGTTTTTTTATATTATCTCCTTTTTGTTCTTAAAATTACAAATAATTCTATTATTTTATTGATTCAATTTTATGTACAGGGTGTATTTTTTTAAAACTTTAAAAAATAATCGAGAGTAAACTACCGTTATTATTGGTGGTTAAAAAAAAAATAGAAATGTAGTACAGAATTGCTAAAAACAAGTAAATATTTACTATTTTATCCATGGTGTTTGAATACGAATTGAATCCTGATTTGGGATTGAACAAGTTAGGTGTTTCCATGAGTAGTATTGAATCCCGTTTTCAATACACTAATCAGCTGATCAAAAAAACCTTCACACAACATACTCTGGACTCACATCTTGTTGTTTGTAAAAAGCTCGCTTACCACTTCAATTACTTGTTGCGATTGTAAACAATTACTTTGTTATATTGTAATGTTTGTTTTAGTCTAAGATCCGGTATAATGAATATATACCCTCATCTGTTATTTAATTGCAATAAAGAGTATATGACAGAGAATTTATAGATTGATACATCGCAAATAGGTTGCCTAGGGAAATCGCCAGGTATAAACAGGTGAGTAACGTAATTAATATACCCTCATCAGTTATTATATCGAGTTATATATCAAATGAAAGGTAATTTTATTCCCAATCCAACCGTATTAGGTTACCTTATCAAAAAGTTGGATGAATCCATGGTTGCCTAGATTTTAGATCAGAAATTTAGAATTTAAGGCAACCTAATACAGTTGGTTGGATTGGGAATAAAATTACCTTTCATTTGATATATAACTGATAAGGGTATATTAATTACATTACTCACCTGTTTATACCTGGCAACTCCATAGTTGTCCAGAGAGGAAATTAGGCAACCCTTATTTTTTGAATTCCTTGGGGTGAATTCTCTCAGTTAATGTTTGATTTTCATAAATAACACATCGTGGAAGTTGAAGTAAGGGGAAGGTAATAAACAGCTTATTATTTAACATCATCAGTACGCGATTTTGCTAGGCAACCTACTTGCAATGTATCATATACTCTTTATTGCAATTAAATAACAGATGAGGGTATATATTCCTTATACCGGATCTTAGACTATTTATTATTATTTGATTTTCAGAAAATGAAATAAAATGTAATTTTTACAAGCCTTTTATTATGCTGAACCACATTTATTTGTAATATTTTCAATTTTTAAGATTTTAGTAGTATTCATACTACGGAACGTTTAAATTTAAATCAAATTATAATTACTATTTACGAAGGGAGACAGACAGAGAAAAATAGATTTTAGCGCCGGGATATTTTTTGATATTTACAAATATTATTTGTGGTTTACAAAAATGGTAATTTTTATTCATTATGATAAAGATGTGTTGAAGAAAAGTGATATAAGTCATTGCTGAAATATAAGCTGCATTCAAGGTAAAGTGGAAATGGGCCGGATAAGTTGCTGGAATGGATAAATTGGATTACAGAGTGGTATTCAAGAGGGAGCAGCCAAAGAAGAGGCAGATCTGAGATATGGTCTGTTTTTTTGTTGTGTTGTGGCGCAGGACAGCCAACAATAGCTTGGTCCAACTTGGGAGAGGTCTACACTTATACCATACAATGGGTAAATGTTCCATTGACAAACTAATTTAGTATCATATAGTTATAATATTCCACGGTTGTATTTATGTATATCTAAAGTGGAACAATAAAGGCTATTATTATTGCTCTATTGTAGGACACATTGTACAAAATTAGACTCTGAACAAAATATCGAGAAAAAAATGAATTAAGAATCTCTACCCTGTTGAAGATCTGTGCTATAAAGTATTATGTATAAATTATATGTATAATAATAAAAGTATTATAAATTGTAATGAATTACCATCTTTTTTAATCATGGCCATTTGATTTTAGGATCCTGTGATTGATACTGTGCTTGAAGAACTAGAAATGAGATTTGTTGAGGTAACTAGCACGTTAATTCTTGTTTCAAATTGAAGTTTATCTGTAATAAAAACGTTTTAATTTTGGGGTCTTTAACTTTTTACCGAAACTGTTGTAACACAAGCAATGCCAGGATGTTTTCTCAATGACTTACCAGGTTAACCGAGAAGCAACCTGTGCATTCGGCCCGGATTATCTATTATTGACCGAGCGAAGCGAGGTCTCTGTTTTAACTTTTTCATCCTCGGTCTTGCCCAGGTACTGGGCCGTTTTGCATTTCGTTTGAAAATGTTTGTTACGCGCTTATGACCAAACACTTTGCTCGATTTTCTCCATATTTGGCATGGATGTTCTTTGAAGTCATAAAAACGTATGAGTTTTATATTTAATGAATTTAATTTTTATAAACAAAAATAAAATTAAAAAAATTAAAAATATTTTTTGTTTATCATGAAATTTGGCATGAATATTCCTCCAAGTCTATAAAATAAATATGTCTATAAGAAAAAAAAAAAAGTTTTTATTTTTTCTTGAAATTTGGAATAGATGTTCCTTTAAGACATTAAAATCGATGTATATGGTTTATTTTCTTAAAAAATGTTTAGAAGTAGCATAAAAATAACCTTCCCAACGGGGAATCGAACCCGGAATCCTCCGGTTCAAGAGCTAGCTGGAGCTAGAGAGACCGGCCTCCTCCGGGATGCGCGCGCAACACATTATTTATTATTTCACAATACACAATACACATCGCCATTTTTCTCTTTTAATTGCTTACTGTTCATTACCTACAAGTTTATTTTATCTTTCGCCGACAAGAATATGTATGTATACTTCATAATAGTTAAGAATATTTATTATATTGTAAATCTTTCTGCGTATTTATCTTATTTTTCTAAATTGGCTTAACTCCTGATAAACCTAACATGCTGAAACTTGCACAGATTATTCTATTTTTTATATTTTCGCGAGGTCTACTGTTCACAGAACTAGTAGTTTATCTTAAATATGTACAAATTAAGTTCAAAATTCTATAATAAGGCTAACCAAATCTGAGATTGGTAGTTTTATTATAGGAATAAGACTGTATAAAAACCAATCTACCAAAAAATCACACATTTAGGTGGTTAAAGGATTATTTGTATTTGTGTGATAAATTTCACGTTATGAAATAACTGATCTAACGTTTGATAATTAAAAAATACAAAAATGGTGTTAGACAAAGCATTCTTTAAATTAACAAAGAATATATTGAAGAAATATTTTAGTTTTTCTCACACTTAACATGTTCACATTGGATGGACAATTGCTTGGCACAACGCAGTGCTTGGGGGATGAATAAAAATTAACTCCAAAATATACCAAAACTGCGAGGGAGCGGAAAATATGTATAGAACCATACATATACGCTCTACTGGGTTAACTAGTACAATAGAATTTTAACCATGATCCTAGGTATTAAAAAATATGAAAAGTGTATTGGGAGAGCACCCCAGGGATTCCTCATATATAAAAGCCCTGTTCCTATGCCAGTTCCTGGCCTCGTTTGCAAGATGTTTAATATTAGTATGTAAAAGTGTGCATATAAAAAATAAGCAGACTTTTACAATTATGTTTCTAATAGACTTGATATTGCAATTTACTAGTTGAGTTCTTTTGCTTACAGATATCAATAGTCGAGCCTGTTAGAGGTGCGCTGCATGAACAGGTATTGTTTACTATTTTTTATTTATAGTTATACCTATTACAGTTTCTACCTGGGAAGAATATTTTAGTAAACTACAAACACTAGCTTCTATTCTACTACTGACCTGTTTTTGTTGTGCTTTCAGGAACCTCCTGTGCTAAGGGATCATGAGGATGAATCGCTTAGCGAGGTATGTGCACACATTATTTCTCACCTATTATTTAGCCCTTAATCACACACAATTAAATTTCTTTTAGGATACTTTTAACATGTACATTGTATAACATGACTAATATAACAAATTTTTGTAATATTAATAAATAAAAAAAAGTAGTGTACAAAGCAGTGGCGTATCCAGCGGCTAGGAATGAACTGGGGGGGGGGGGTTCTCGTAGTGGTCACAAGAAAAATGAACTACTTATTCAAAAAAGCAGCTGCTGCCCTCCCCCCCTCAAAAAATAAAAATCTCTGCGTCCAATTAACAACAACTATTTTAGAACTTATTCATAAAAAAATGTTATGCTGATGCTTAACAGTACAATACCTTACTGTAAGTCATGGGCGTCGTCTGCAGTTAATTATGGGGGAGGGATTTATTGCGGGGGGTCCGGGGACTCTCCCCTAGAAATCGTGAAAATATGCCCTCTCAAAACAGTGCTTTTATGCATATCTGAGGTGTAATTGATTTTGAGGTGTATGTAAAAAAAAATATGTATTAAAAAAAAAAAAATAAAAAAAATACCGCAGTATTTTTTTTTACTCTATTGGGTCTGGGGGGAGGGGCATGTGCCCCCCTTGGATACGCCACTGGTACAATGTATATGGGTTGCACATGATGATATTGATAAATATAAGGTTAGTAGACATATGTATAAAAAAATCGGTCCGAGACAACTCAGGCAAACTTTCTCATATACGTAAAGTATGGTTGAGTGTCAATCATTTGAATGTCTAAAATCCGTACCATCCATCAGGATTCATTTCTAGTCATAAATCAGGCAGTCTGTACATGCAATACTGCACATATTTTAGTTTTTTTCTGTAATTTATTCACATAAAAATTTAATGGCACTCTGTATGCAGTTGCTTAAGCTGAAAAGAATGAAGAAGAATTAATTAATTCAATAATTTAGTTGTTTATTTTAAATGTATGCTAATTTATTTGTTTAAGCTAGTTAATATGCTTCGTTTAGTTAAGAAAGTTTATACAGTGAAACCCCTCTTAACGGACACCCCTGTTTACGGACATTTTTTACAGGCACCAAACTAAAAAATATTTAAGTATCTAACCCCTCCCCAACGGACACCCCTGTATAACGGACAAAATTGGCGGTCCCGTCGATGTCTGCTATAGGGGGGTTTCACTGTATTATAAAATGATTATGTATGGCATTTAATTAAAATTCTTAC
The DNA here is from genome assembly GCA_001010745.2 of Gerris buenoi. Lineage (NCBI taxonomy): Eukaryota > Metazoa > Arthropoda > Insecta > Hemiptera > Gerridae > Gerris > Gerris buenoi. The sequence goes on along the minus strand of KZ651468.1, from coordinate 100,244 downwards.
TGAATAGATAGTATTTATTGGTTGGAATCTCGCCTGACAGTCCAATGACCAAGGTTGTCGTTTTGTGAACAACAATATTGAATATGGAATTTATTTTTGTAATAAATAAACAATTATTATTATATAATTCAATTTAGTTATTAACCTAAGGGAATTAAGAAAATAAAATTATCAAGAAAATTTATAGATATGACGACACAAAATAAATTTGTCAATTTTGACCCAAAAGTAGACATATGTATAAAAAAAATCGGTCCGAGACAACTCAGGCAAACTTTCTCATATACGAGTTTATAATTACTTTACCCAGTGTTTTCCATTTACTAGTTTTTGTGTTTACATTTAATCATCATTGAACATTTCATCAAAATTTATCATAAAAATAATTTCTCCTAGGTGGGGAATAAAACCCAGGCTCTCTCTGTCTGCGTTTTAAGATTTTACTACATTTTTCCCACGAAAACGGCATAAGTACATCGTTAGATTCGTATTTAAATGGACTACATTTTAGAATTTTTTAAAATCAAAATCGTCTGAACCATTTTTCGAGAAATCATTTTTCTTCTGAGTTTTTGGGGGGCAGCACACCCAAATTTGGAGCTGAAATTCAATTCTCGATTTCGCCTCGGAGTATGATTTTTCTGAACTTGTATGTCAAATTTCGTCATAATCGGTCCAGTAGTTAAGGCTCCAGGCGTCTGCACAGATGACAGACAGACAGTCAGTCATTTTTTAAAACCCACTTTTTTGGACTCAGGGGACCTCAAAACTTGTAAATCCATCGAAATCTCTAAATCGAATTTTTGTGTCATCCCAATACTTTTTCTCATTATATGAGAAAGTATTTCTCAAAAAAAGTTAACTAGGCTTGAAAATGACCGGCGAGATCGAAATGTGGCCTACACCTTATTAAGAGACAAACTTTTTTAACCACTATAAATGGAAATACATGTTAAGTATTGTATGCCCTGTGACAGGCTTGCTGCACCTCCTTGGGGTTACTTAGTTAGGTGTCAATTTTATTGTTTTGTTTGTTTTCTTTGTAGGAGTATTACAACACAATATTGGCAGACCTCAACATGCCAGATGATCCGAGGCTTGCTAATCCATTTGATGCTCGCTTGATGCATATTGTGCCTCTACTTGCACAAGAACGTGTGTAAGTGCAAATTATTAAACTTTTCTTTCAGGTTTAATTAATGTAGGTATATTTATGGGTCATTTTCATTTAAATTAGCCATTTCAGTATCCTAGACCTTAATTTATTTTTTGAAGTTTTGAACCCTTCTAATCTTCCTACTATCCTGTTTAGGTTCTGAGCAATATTAAATTAGTTCTGAACCTTCCCAATTTTCTACCACCAGAAAGTCATGATTTACTATTTAAGTAGTACATTTACTTACTACTATTGTATGTACTGTTGTAAGACAGAAGAACTTCTATGGTCTAAGCACTAAATTTTCAGAGGAGAAAATAAAAAAAAGCTTTTTGTCCTATCCGACCTTCAAAAGAGTATCACTGAAATTTCTGGGTGAAAAAATAATCATTCCTTTTACTTATAAAGTCTGTGCCAAACGAGAGTTAGTGTGTTGACAGTGAGGGAAAAACTAGCAAATGAGGTGGGGAGCCAATGAGAGCTCAAGATTTTTCCCTCTGGATAACCATATAAGAATTTAAATTTAGCGGCTTTATTTTTTCTCTCAGATGTTGGCCAATTTGTGTGTTACTCAATTTCCCATGCTTTCAACGCACTAACTCTCATTTGGCACAGACTGTAGTCATTAGGGTGGGTCGAAAAAACAAAGTTTGGGAAATTCAACAAATCAATGTGATAAAAACTGGCCAAGTGGGTTGAAAACATGACTCAAAAAATTTGGGCCCCATCGGACCCTATTTAGGTGGTGCGCGGTGGCCCCAAAGTTTGAAAATTTCGAAATTTCCGTATTTTCTATGTATGTATACTAATTCCGCAACACTACTAAATTATTTATAACAAAAACGTATTATTACTTAATCTATAATACTGACGATTGATAGATAACTACTTAAAATAAAAAAAATGTTGGTTAATCAGATAGCGATAATTAGACATATATAGTTTTTTATATATTTTTTTAAAAAATTGGTAACTAAGTTAAGTTCCTGCAGATACTCAGCTTTTTGACACTGCTTAAAAAAAAGAAGTAAAAAATAATTACGAGAACTCACCACGTGGAGGTGGCTGCATGAGCTTCACCATAGCTCCCCCCCCCNCATTTGTAATGGAACGTGTTTCATAAATTAAATTAACTTAAATTCAAACTTAGTACAGCGACAGAGAGAAAGAGAGATAAAACGATTTTAAATATTGTTGACCCAGTTATATTGTAAAAAGAAATGCATTCATTATTCGATCAGAAAATTTATTGCTGGCAGCCATTCCTGATGGTGCTGATGATATTAGAGTTGAAGAGTAGAACAAGATCTTGCAATGCCGAGAAAAGTTGAACAATATTTGGCCTTTTAAAATTCCCAATATTAATTTCAACGCAAAAGGATACTTTAATCTAATAAATTGGGACTGCGAAAATACTTCGGACTACCTTTAACAAAGCATTAATTGATTGATGAGCTAAAGATGGAGCTCCAAATAGAAATAAACCACCAGTATGTACTAATTATTCTTGCCTCAGTCAGACTCGGGTAGGTAGTGGAGCTCATGCAGCCACCTCCACGTGGTGAGTTCTCGTAATTATTTTTGACTTCTTTTTTTTTAAGCAACGTGTCAAAAAGCTGAGTATCTGCAGGAACTTTTCTTAGTTACCAATTTTTTAAAAAAATACATAAAAAACTATATATGTCTAATTATAGCTATTAGATTAACTAACATTTTTTTTTTATTTTAAGTAGTTATCTATCAATCGTGAGTATTATAGATTAAGTAATAATACGTTTTTGTTATAAATAATTTAGTAGTGTTGCGGAATTAGTATACATACATAGAAAATACGGAAATTTCGAAATTTTCAAACTTTGAGGCCACCGTGCACCGCGCACCACCTATATGGGGTCCGATGGGGCCCAAATTTTTTGAGTCATGTTTTCAACCCATTTAGCCAGTTTTTATCACATTGATTTGTTGAATTTCCCAAACTTTGTTCTTTCGACCCGCCCTAGTAGTCATGTCATTATTTTCACATTTATTCTACCATCATAATTATTTTATTATTTGTTTGTACTTACTTTCATAATTGAAATAAAAAGCTCAAGAATGATACGAGGTTTGAATTGCTCTGTTTATGAAATCTCCCACAGACATCAAATTTCATCTAACGTGGCGCGGACCAGAAATATCCAATTAAAATGAGAATGACCTGCATACATGAAATATTATTTTCTTCTTAAAAACAGACTAATTTAATCTGTCTTTTCCAATAGACATAATATGCGTATTTTATAATATATTTTTCCATGGAATAGGATCATGGGCGCATCCAGAGGGGGGTAAGGGGGGGGGCAGCTGCCCCCCCCCCTTCCAAGATAGACTAAAAAATAGGTCTGATAAATCAAACAAAACTTTCTCAATAATTGATGGTGTATTTAAATCCCATAATATCTCCTTTAACAGTTTTATTTTTAAATACTGATCAATAGGCTTTCTTTTTTTGTTTTCGATTTTCAACAAAAACAAATTTATTTGCATCAATATCTCTAAAACAAGATTTTTCCTGGGAAAAATCTAGTTTTCAGCCTAGTTTTTATGGGTAATCCCAAATTGATAGTAATCGAAATTGTCTCATTAGTTTAAGACCTACAACCTTTAATTAGAATTTGAGGATAGGAATCTAATCTATTCAATGAGACAATAGTTTTTTCAAGCGACACTTGATATAATTTGCGCTTAGTCGTCATGCTTGTGACAATATGAATTTTCTGGAAATTTCTCATCCCTCTTGCCATATTTCATAACACTGCGGGAATATTCCAGAATACAAATACAGAAGCGCTATTTGCCTTGAATGTTTGGTTTAAGTCAGTGCAATTACTACTTTTGAAGTGGCCCGGGTAGATAAAATCTGTTTATTGCCATCTGTACCTTTTCTTGTTTCTTCTATTCCGCACTCAATTTCAATTTTTTTGCATTTCTATTTCTAGCTTTGTAGATCTAAATGCAATGAGTATTGCCAAAGCTATTGAAGATTTTGTGTCATCCTTAGACCTAGACCCTGATAAGTGTGTGGGGTTAGGGGTTGGTCTTCGACGGATGTTCCACCATGTTTAGGAAAGAAGGTGATATGTAGGCGATCTTGCGGCAAAAGTACAAAAAAGCCTACTACTTCCATTGCTCCTCTCATAGACTTAACCTTGTCGTGAACGACTTAAACGTATGCTAGATCTTAAACGTAATGCTAGAAATTCGAAACAACATTGGAACTATCAAGGAGATAAATTACATTCTTTCGTGAGTCTGTTTTACGACGCAAGCTTTTTGCCAATATTCCAAAATTATGTGAGACTAGGTGGTCAGAGAGATACAAAAGCATCCCTGTTTTTAAGGATCATTTCGTTGATATTGTTAATGTAATGGAATCATTAGCTGAAGAGGGCATTAAAAGATTTAAAAGAAGACGCAACCAGAAAAAAATGCTTATCAATTGTGTCAGGAGATGACACAGTCATGGTCAGCTTGCTGGAGCCCCGTCTATATACCTCTGTAAACGAGCTAAAAGGCAGAACACTCATGTAGTGCGGGCTTAGCAAGTCGTCCAAAATGAAGTATTTTTCAAATATAGCTCCGTACCGCTTAAAAACCCAGGTTTAATGGATGCTAGAATATATGTTTATTATTATTTATGTGCAGGTGAAGTATACGTGAAGAAAAATTATATTTAGCGATACCCAAAACAGTAACCTGTTATTGTTGTTTAACCTTCTTGTTTAATGTTGTTGTATAATCTTCTGTCACTTTTGTTTTGTTTTAGTTTGCAAACATAACAATACTTTATTCTACAAATAATATAATATAAATAATATTCATTGTTTAATCAAATGTTATAATAAAACCCAAGTTATTACAATTGGCGCTGCGGATAAATATAAATTAAATAAATGGCTAAACGTCTTCAAACACCAGAAGAACAAATAACACCAGGAAGAGATGACAAACCATTTATCTTTAGCCAGTTTAATCCTGAAGAGGAAGACTGGAGGAATTACAAGCAAAGATTTACTATCGAAATAAGAGTATTTAACATACAAAATGAATACAGAATAAGGGATCTACTTTTATCAAAAATTGGACCAAAAGCATTTAAGGTTCTGTCTGACCATTTTTATCCGACGTTTGTAGGAGATATTCCCTACAATGACATAACTAAGGTACTAGATAGTTATTACGGTACTAAATATTGCACTCTGGGAGAGAGGGTAGCATTTACTAGGAGGTTTAGGGACGAAGGGGAGTCCATATCGAAATACATGAATACGTTGCGCGCTATGGCTAGTAGGTTTAGCTTTAGGCAATCACTAGAAGAAAGATTACGTGACCAACTTATATTAGGCATTAACTGTTGTGAATGGCAGCGTGAGTTATTCAGACTATATCGGAATCCAGATAGTAGATTAAAAGATGTCGAGGCTTCGGCAATAATGTTAGAAACAGCTCAGCTAAGAATAGATGAAAATGGTAGTAAACTTAATACAGTAAAAAACAATGATATAAAAAGAGAATCTCGGAATTATTCAACTAAGAAACCGTTAGTTTTAGTTAGGGGAAAGCACTGTTTTAAATGTGGATTACAATTACATAGCAGAGGTCACATGTCCAGGAAAGGGAAAAATTTGCCACGCTTGTAAGGGCAAAGATCATTTTGCTAAGGTTTGTTTGAAAGAGGGTAGAGCAATTATAAAAAATTCTGGGGTTAGGCGTGTTGATAGAGATAGTGAAGGAAACTCGTCTGGGAGTGAATCTGAAGACAGCAGAATAAATGCTGTGTCCTCTGGATCAAAGATTATGATCCCAGTTACTATTAATAAACAAAAGTTAGAAATGCTTTTTGATCCAGGAGCCGCTAAATCAGTAGTGAGTGAACAGTGGTGGAAGTCGTTTGGTAGACCAAAATTGGTAAAAACAAGTAAATTAATTGCTTACACAGGTTTTCCTATAAAAACACTTGGGGAATCTTATGTTAATGTAGTTGCTTTTAATAAAACGTTAACTTTACCAGTAATAGTAGCAAAGGAGGAAGACATTCTCCTCTGTTTGGGTTAAATTGGATGCTAAAATTTAAATTACCACTTCCACCTGGGGCCAGGGTGTGTCAAATAGGTACAACTGTCGAGACAAAAGTTAATAGAGAAGAATTAATAAAAGACATTTCGATTAAATTTCCAGGTTTATTTTGTGAAAAGTTAGGTACAATTATCGGACACAAGGCAGTAGTACATTTAAAAGATAATGCTAAACCAAAAATATTTAAACCGAGACCAGTGCCGTTTACTTTAAAAAAGGGAGTAGAGGACGAATTACAATGGTTAGTAATAGAGGGCGTTATAGAACCAATAGATTCTTGCTCTATGCCTATTGAGTGGGCATCACCCATAGTATTGGTGGTAAAACCAACAGGAAAAGTGAGGATTTGTGGAGACTTTAAGGTGACTATAAACCCGCATATGCACTGTGACCAGCACCCAATGCCTCGATTTGAGGATATTATGGTTAAACTCCAAGGGGGTGAAGAATATACTACTTTAAAAGATCTTAAGGACCAGATCTTAAGGATGCCTATCTTCAGATGGAGGTTGATGAGGCATCAAGAAAGTACCTTGTAATAGCAACACACGTAGGGTATTTCAGGTATAAAAGGTTACCATTTGGTGTCAATTTTGCTCCAGCATTATATCAAAAAACCATTGATCAGGTTATTACAGGATTAGATGGTGTTGCATCATATTTGGACGATATAATAGTGACTGGTAAAACTAGGGAAGAACATCTGTCAAATTTGTNAGACAAGCTATAGACCCATAAGTCTCCTTAGCTGTTTAGGTAAACTGTTTGAGTCTATAATCAACACTAGATTGGTTTGGTTTCTAGAACGGAATGGCCACCTCAGCCCATACCAGGCAGGCTTTAGAAGGAGACACTCTGCAATAGACCATCTTGTTCGCCTCGAAGACCTAGTCCAGACCTCTTTTCTAGATCGGGAACATGTCATCGGGGTGTTCTTTGATTTAGCGCATGCCTATGATTCTGCCTGGCGCTACGGTATCCTGAGAATGCTAAGGTCGTGGACTATCAAGGGTAGGCTTCTGCAGACACTGGAAAGTTTCCTGACCAACCGTATTTTCAGAGTACGTATAGGCTCGGCAATGTCAGATCCTCTCACGCAGCTCAACGGTATCCCTCAAGGATCTGTGCTAAGTGTAACGTTGTTTGCTGCCGCCATAAACGGAATAGCTGATAATATTCCCCCGTCAGTCCACAGAGCCCTTTTCGTTGACGACCTCAGTATTCAGGTCAAAGGCAAGGACCCTAGTGTGATGAGTAATATTCTTCAATCAGCAATTGACACCATAGCAGAGGAAGCTGATTTGAGAGGCTTCATATTTTCAGTAAGCAAGACAGCCTGTATACATTTTTCCAGGCACCGTCTCCCAGTTGATTTCCCGGCTCTGGTCTTAAATGGACGGGAAATCCCACGTAAGGAACAGGTTCGCTTCCTAGGGTTGATTGTGGACAACAAGCTCAGGTGGGGCCCCCACATCTCTCACCTTACTACCTCAGCAATGAAGGGCATCAATGCAATTAGAGTGATTGCTAAACATAGTTGGGGAGCTGATCAGGCCCTCCTGGTTACGCTTTTATGCTCCCTCGTCCGATCCAGGATGGAGTATGGTGCTCAAGTCTTTGGCTCAGCTAGGCCATCAATGCTCAAAAAGTTGGATACCATTTTCCATAAGGGCTTAAGGATAGCAACAGGTGCTTTCCGCACTACACCAAAACTCGCCCTTTATAGATTAGCCAACATCCCTCCATTAGATCTCAGAAGAACTCAAATAGCACATAGATACTGTGAAAGGCTGAAAGCCAACCCCCTGCATCTGGCTCGTAGTTTGATCTGCGCCCCTACTAGGCTCAATGACTTCCGGAGGTTCCCAACACGCTCTCGCCCTTTGAGCGTGAGACTAGCAGATAGTCAGTTAAACCTTGGTCTTCCTCATCCTCAAATTATAGATTGTTTGATTCCTCCCACTCCACCTTGGCTGCTACCCGCAACTGAGATTGACCACTCTCTTCTCAACTACAATAAAGCTAGGACTGATCCGGAAATTTTCCGTAAACTCTTCCATGAGAGGAAAGAGCGATACAGTGGATGGAATTTTATATACACTGATGGATCCAAAACTGAACAGGGGGTAGGATGTGCTTTGACTGTAGATGGTACCATCCTCCAATTTAAACTCCCGGAGTACATCAGCATTTTTACTGCAGAATTATGGGCTCTGGAAAGGGCCGTCTCTTTCATCCTGTCCAGACAGGAGGGCTCTTGGGTAATCTGCTCCGACTCGGCCAGCGGCATTGCAGCGTTACAAAACACTTTTTCTTTGGACCCCCTGGTAATTTCAACTTTGGACTCCCTAAGACAAGCCCGTTTACAGGGAAAAAGAATCCGTATACTTTGGGTACCTAGCCATATAGGAATTGAAGGCATCGAGGCAGCAGATGTATCTGCTAAGAATGCTATTTCCTCAGATGCCGCCTTTCTCCCTGTTAGGCTGGAGGATTATCTGTGCTTGATTAGCAAGACGCTAGATCTATCATGGGAAGAGAGATGGCGGGAGGTCCAGACTCCTCTAGCTGAAGTCCTGCCTCACATTAAGCCAATCACCTGGCCTCAAGATTTCACCAGGAAAGACACCAGTATTCTACAGAGAATTGCATCCGGGCACACGCGCCTCACCCATATGCATATTCTGCTAGGGGACCCGAGGCCTAGGTGTCTCAAATGCGGTGAAGAAGATGTGACAATTCGACACTTAATTACAGAATGTCCTGTGCTGCGGTCGGCAAGACTGAGGTTTGGCACAAATGGGCCTCTTCCATCTCTCTTTTCATCAACTGAAGGTCTGAGATCAATTCTAGAATATGCCAGATTTGCTGGCATTTATTTTTTAATATAAAGGCATATGGAAAAGAATTAAAGTATTACACCTTAAACGTGTAAAAAAAAAAAAAAANATAATTACGTTAAGATGTGTAAGGCATGCCAAAGTAACAGGGCTAGGGATCCGGAAATTCCATTGTGTTCGTGGTCTGTCCCTGCGGAGCCATGGACTCGGGTACATGTTGATTACGCTGGACCATTTGAAGGGAAATATTGGTTTGTGTTAGTGGACGCAACAACAAAATGGTTAGAAATTTATCCTACTAATACTATTACTACGGCTCGCACAATACATATTTTAGAGGATATCTTTGCTAGGTTTGGGTTGCCTAAAATCATCGTTTCGGATAACGGCACACAGTTTACTGGGGATATGTTTAAAGAGTTTTGCATCCACAACAATATAACACACATAAGAAGTGCACCTTATCATCCTCAAACTAATGGCCTAGCTGAAAGAGCGGTCCAGACATTTAAAAAAAGGTATGCTGCATCAGCAGGAAGTGGAGATTGTAGCAGTCGGCTGATTAAAATGTTATTTACATACAGAGTTACACCTCACAAGACAACAGGTCGGACACCAGCTGAAGCTATGTTTGGAAGACAGATCAAGACTAAATTTACATTACTAAAACCAGATGCAAGTCGACAGGTGGAGGCAGCCTTGTGCAAACAAAAGAAATTTCATGATACTGGGACCAGGATGAAAGCGTTCAAGGAAGGAGAAAAAGTGTGGACAAGAGGAAAAAATACGGACAAATGGACTGAAGGTGAAGTACAGAAAAAGCTAGGACAGGCACATTACATCATAAAAGAAGGTTCAAGAGTAGTTCATCGGCATGCAGACCAGCTTCGTCGAAGAGGGGGAGAAGTGTCAGGAGATGACACAATGACATTGAAATGATGTTTACTTGTAAAATATTTATATAAAATAATATTCATTGTTTAATCAAATGTTATAATAAAACCCAAGTTATTACAAATTGCATGCAGAAATTTAAATGTAGACATACCGCCACTCGCATTCCTGGTCGACAGAATTATAGAAACAATCCTCCATCCGAATTTCGGAGAAGGGCTCTGATAATTCCCTTCTTGGGGATACTGTAGACAAATCGCATGTATTTTCATTGACGAATTACCATCCTAGTAAGATGAGATATGTTTCATTGGAGCAAAGAATAAAAGTATGTACTTCATCTGCAATTTAGAAGGAATAGAAGGAGAAAGGGACTTGTGGTTCAAAATGTGGAACCAGGAGAAAGGAGCGCCAGACATAATTATGGTTTTAAAAAAGAGCGAATTGTTTTTCCCGGCAATTGGAAAGACTTTGCTGATATTGCTTTCACAGCCCTGCACAAAATGCACTATCGAACATTCATTTAGCTCCCTTCGCCGAATCAAAATATGGCTAAGAAGTACAATTGGCGATAACAGGTTAAATGGGTTAGCCATGATAAGCATTCACCGACAATGGGTTTTCGCTAACAAGGAGCAATTAGTGGAAACTGTAATTAAAAAAAAATCTTCTAATCCTCGAAAACTATTGTTCACAAATTATTATTTTTATTATTGTTTTTTTTCTTATAAATATTTTATTCTATCTT
>KZ651468.1:78708-88900 GCA_001010745.2 Gerris buenoi | reverse complement strand
AACAAGTAAGGCGTGCTTCACGTAAGTACGTGAGGCGATAATCGCCGGTTTCTGTACAATTAAGTTTAAATATTAAGTGTAATAGTTGCATATTCTTTTTCTACACTTCAAGACCTTTAAATTTATGTTTAACTAAAAACTTTTTTTTAGTCACCCACCATATTGACCAGGTCGACATCTTGGAAATATTAAGTTTAAAAACTCCAAAATTTGTCCAGTGGTCTAAAATGCCGAGATGTACCTGTGTGCCAATTTCATGTTTCTAGCTATAGTAGTTTATGAATTAAAACAAGCCAACGGACAGACAGAGCCGTTATATAAGGTTTCTTTTTTACTTTGTACAGAAACCTAAAAATCAGTCAAGAATTTAAGTTTAGAATGCTCTTGAAATGGAAACCCCCTCTTGATACCCCTCGTTTTTAAACTAGAACTTAAATTTAGAGACGTAAATATTCTTTCTTCAGAACGGTCACACAGCTTCTGTTACCTTTGGTAATCTAAGAAGCAATAAGGCATGGTTAGTAACATGTGAACTAATTATCATTATATTTGATTGCCACAAAATATCAGAAAATAGAACCAAATATTTTAAAACGTTAATGTGTAACTGTTATATATTGTAATTTGATTGCCTGTTTCAGAATTACATAAGGAACGAAGACTTCGTTTGTCATTCAGAAGAGGACATGAAATCAGATCCATTGTAATAAGTTCTATAAGGGGACAATCCTAAGCTTCCAATAGCTTATTATGTATATTTTTTTTACCCTATACTGGGATTAAATAGCTTTTTCAACAACCGTAATAATAAAATCGGGTTAGCTAAAAATTGGATCTTTTTGTTTTACAATTTCTTTCTTAAGAATCAATTGTACAGATTTTATGGTTTAAGTTCATGTATATTATACTCATTTATGCTAATCTCATGTTTACTTTACTTAAAATGTTAAATTTAAAAATCTGAAGAATCTTTTGGAGGCAAAACATTAAGTTTCACTTTAATTAGATACTTAAGTGCCTTACAGTGTTATATGTACATGCTTATTCAATGTTTTATTAGTAACATAATTTTATTAGATTTATTCTTGAAGATTCTTAACACTTTATTATTTTTATAGTTTTGTAAAAGCATGAATTTGCCACTTTTTTATTTTTATTTTATTTTTTATCTGTGGTGCAATTTTGGCTATTAAGCGTATAAAATCAAAATGTAAGTCACTCAAGTGTGACAAAATAAAATCAAAATGTAAGTCGCACAAGTGTGACATAAGTTTAGCTTTGCAATACTTATAAAGTTTAGCAATTCCAAAAATACAAATTGGACACATTCATACATCTGTGCCATAGGTCAATTACATTAAATTACAAAAAATTGCAAATGAAACCTTTTGTGAAATGCATTTGTTATTTCACCATTTTTAGTTGTTTTTTTTTTTTTTGTTTTTTTAGGGTAAACATTATAATGTTGAGTTTTTCTCAGTAGTGATAGATTTATTTTACATCTTTCCTTATGTTTTTTTTTTTTGTAAATTTTGATTATTCAAACTCCCCTACACAACATTAGTTTGGATAATAAAATTCAACAAATGTCGACAAAATTAATTTTTTTATTTAGTAATAGAACTTCTAATAACTATTCATTCTCTGTGTACATAATTAATTAGGATTTTTGTTGAAGAAGTTTATATTATCAATTATTTATTACATCAAGTAAACCTCTGATTATTTAGACCGGCTAAGAAGTAATGTTGACCATTAAGCAGAAGAAAAACCAAATTCTTTTGACTAAGTTTCAGAAATTCTGGTATTAAATCTGGGCACACATTAAGACGAAGGAAAGGGCAGTTTTTTTAACCACAGAAATATACGAGACCATACGGATTAAGATGTAGATTAGGGCAGGACAGTACTGCGCCATCTGACACTCGTAAATCTAGCATCTTAATTTGTGTGCTCTCGTATTTCTGCCGTTCAAAAATCTGTCCTGCTCTTGACCTCAATGCACACTTATAACACTCAATGTTTAAAATTGTAAATGTTGTTTTGCAGTCAATTTTAAGACTTTATTTACTAAGTATTCAAAGTTTTTCCTTCAAAATACCTATTTTAACTGGAAATTCAGATATATTTGACTACCCCGGACTTAACCTTAGTACCAATTAGTCTGGATAATTGGAGTTTTACTTTAATTAAATTTTCCTAATTAATAAAAAAGGAAAATAATGATAATTAAGAGATACAAGTACCCAGTGACTGTTCTTGAACCCCAATAAGCATTTGTGATCTCATTCTTGTGTAATTTATTTATATTTTTGTATAAAATTACAAATTTGAAAAAGCGCAAATAATAAAAGAAATGTCTCTCATTTTAATCTTTGTCTTTACTTATACACTGACACTTTCTCCTTTTACCTTTCAGCTCATCTGACCAGCACTGAAGATTATCACTAGTGGTTCTTAGACGGCTTTAAGGCTGTGTGTAGCCTAAAGCTTGTTGCATACTTTTGCCGCTAGATGCCTCTGACAATCACAACAAGGTGACAATTCTACGTAAGCGTAAGGTTATTAAAGATTGCCGCGTATTGCTGTTTTCTAAAACGTCAGAATATTTACATTTCAACTGATATAACTATATGGATTTTATTCGCGTTATCAATGTCGTAGTTTTATTTGTTTTTTGTAAGTAAAGTAATATTGAGTTTTTTATTTTTAGAAAATTATAATTTTACTTTGAAGTATTTATTTATTTATTTGAACTTTTGAAGATTGAAATTGAAGATGAAATAATTTAATGTGTCCATGTTGTTGTAAAATCATGGTCGATACTAAAATCTTTATTATAATTTTCAGATATTATGGTTCTTGTACCATTTGGTTAGCCCCCGAATATGAAAAATCGGTCCGAGACAATTCAGACACTTTCTTATATACGAGCTCATAATTATTAGCCCATAGTTTTCCATTTAAATGTACATTTACTTATTATTGAATATTTCATCAAAATTTACCATAAAAATAACTTCTCTTTGGCAGGGAATCGAACCCGGTCTCTCTCCGTCTGCGTTTCAAGCCATTTTCTCAGGGACAAGATTTTTCTCAGAATAATGGCTTATATTGTTAGATTTGTATTGGACTACATTTAATTTTTTTCAAAATTTTCGGAACCGTTTTCGAGATTTTTTTTTTCAGAGTTTTTGGGGGCTGGCGCCTCCAATTTTGAAGCTAAAATTCATTTTTCGATTTCTCCTTGGGGTATGATTTTTTCGAACATGGTCAAAATTTGCTCAGTAGTTTAGGCTCCAGGCATCTGCATAGACTGAAGACAGACAGGCATTTTTTAAAAACCACTATTGGACTCAGGGGACCTCAAAACGTGAAATACATCCAAATCTAAAAATCTAATTTTCGCACCAACACAATAATTTCTATTTATACGAGAAAGTATAAAAACGGTTAAATTTGCCTCCAACGCCACGAAATTATGCTTATACTGTGCTGTACCAATCCTTGTATAAATTGTACAGCTTACTCATTTTACCATTCTCGGTACTAGCGGTCATCAGACCAAGATTCACACCACCCCACAACTTCTTCAAAACAAATATACATAATATTACTAATATGTATCATATAATATGTATACTACTATATAATGCTATAATAGTATCGTATGCAGAGAATTATGTAATGAGTCTGAGCTTGATATACAGGGATACGCACTTTTCTCGACAACGGATGGAGATGAAGAGACCGGACCTACACGGGCTGAGGATTTTAAATTCCTTAAAAAAATGTCGATGAGCACTTCTAACATTTTAGTGAAAAGAAACTACAAATAAAACAAATTGAAAGCCATATTTTTAAGAGTGGATTTCGATTCTATGGCTTGAAATATTAATTTTTTACTCTTAGAACTTTTTAACTTTAACTTGAAACTTTAACTCTTAGAACTCTATCCGTTACCTATTGAAATGACAGACCTACTTATAATAAATTTATATTGATCAAAATATAACTTGTTGTTTTTCCTTTGTACCCTTTTATCAGTAATAATCTTATACTAGATGAGTAATGGATGGAAATAAACTACATACAGTAAAACCTGCTAAAGTGACCACCCGTGTATAATTGACCACCTGGTCAATGTGATCACTTTTTCATGGTCCCCTTCGTACTTTCCTGTACATTTTCTTCTGCTTATTGTGACCATCTGCCTAAGGTGACCACTTTTGGTCGGTCCCTTCGGTGGTCACTTTATCCAGGTTTTACTGTTTATTAATTTATTTTTTGGTCAGTTTTAGGCAGTTTGTTCGAGAGAGTTGCCGTATTGGCTCCCATACGTGATTATGGGTGGTCGTATTGGCAACCACAATTTTCACATACTTAGTAGGATTAGCTCCTATCTTTTTTTACATGTATTGGTTTTTCATCTTTAGCTAGATTAAAATACTATTGATATCGATATTGGTTTATAAAATTATTGTATTGTTATAATAAACAGAAAATAAAAATAATTATTATTATTTTAAATATTACTATTATAGAATGATTATTATAGGATGTTTATTATTTGAAGACGATATGAAAGAATACAAAGAATTGTATTTTTCCTATACATATTAAATTTCATAGAACAATTTTTGATCGGAATAAAATAATCGGATTATTGGAATCGAGCGCCACAATATTTTTTTGAGTAGTGAATTGTTTTCAAGGGAATTTACTTAAAAAGGTAAATTTTTTACATAAAATATATTATTAACATTAAAAAGGTAATAAATAACTTAGCTAACCGTTTAAAATATAGGTTTCACTTTACATTATGATGGCATTTTTAGGGTTTTGTAGATACTTCTCAAAACCCTTATGCCGAGGGTGATGTCTCCGTCTGTCCGTCGCTCTTTGGTTCATAGGGCCCGAACCGTATCAAATGAAAGCTGCTGATTAGTAGGTTACAAATATATGAATGCTTTTTTAAATTTTGCTTTCCTTATTGGTCAAATAAATCAAAATATACCCAAAATTGCCCCCCCTCAACCACTATATCGTCGCTCCAATGGTAAAGTAGTGAATCGGAGTTTTTTCAACTTTTCAGGAGAGCCAAAAACCATTTACTCTATTTTCAATTCCTTATAACTTTTCACTCTCTTGAGTATTTTATCTGAAATTTTGATATTTTAGCATTCAGTATGTCTATACAGTCTTATTTACTTCCGGTTTAACAGAAAATTCGTATTCGCTCCTTTACCATTGTAAAAAATCACAATTATGTATCAATTTTCCCTTTTGCTTCAAGTTTCTGCATTGTTCTTTTTGGCTATTAGTGAACCTGTTACATTACAAACTGCTATCTAATGAACTGCTTTCATAAATATAAGTGAATGGTTATGACACAGTTAGGCTATGTACTTGAATTCTAATTTTTTTATTGATTAAAGTTTTGGTCACAAAAAAATCGTAATAGCTTTTAGTTAACCAACCCTTGACTTTGGTTGGTCTAATTATGTTGCATTGAGTATTATAATAAAATTCCTCCTGAGAGTGATACAACTGGCATGGGAAACAAAAAAGATCCTTAAAGATTGGGAGGTTTCTGTGATTATACCCATCCCATAGAAAAGAAATAATCGGGAATGCAGTAACCACCGCACCGGGGCATTTCACTGCTCAGTGTCCCTGGAATAGTCTGTAGCAGAATCTTAGAGACAATAAGTGAAAAAGCTATTAAACGCAATAAAGAAGCATACTTAGAAAAAACCCTTTGATGAAGTGCCATGGACCAAGCTTTGGACGGCACTCAGGAATAAGAACGTTCCTGAATCTCTTGTTCTACGATTTAAGAGTTTCTTTATCACTTGTAGAAACTATGTTTGAACTTCCAACATGTCATAGAGAGAATTTGGCACAGACTGTGGCGTAAGACAAGGGGACATACTAAGCCTCCTGCTATTTATACTTCTAATGGACGAAGCTATTATAATCATCAGCCACAATCATGCCATACTAAATGTAGAAAATACATGATTGGAAGTTGGCATATGCACCTGTGATGCGTAAGCCATGTGGAATAAGCTTACACGGACGACCTAGTTCTAGTAGCAGATTCCCCAAGCAAACTCCAGAAAAAATTAAACTATTGGGTGACCAAGAGCTGAAAAAGTGAGGAATTAAACAAAGCTAATGGTCATCTCTAGAGAAGAAAAAAAATTAAATCTACAGCTTAATAAATTAATAACAAAGCTTTGGAACAGGTGCAAACCTAAGGCTCCATTATCAGTATCGATGGTAAAATAAAAGCGGAAATAAATGCAAGGGCAGCAGTAACTGTTCCAAGACATCCAAGAGGGTTTATTGGAAAACAAAAGGTTTCTTGTAAACTAAGATGCTAATATATAAGAACACAAACATCTCAACATTGACTAACGGATTATCGTGTTGTACAATAACGCAAAAAGAAGCAGCAAGCCTACAAACTTCTGAGATGAGGTATCTTAGAAAAGTCGAAGGAAAAACCCGAAGAGATTGGATCAGAAATCAAATGTTCCGAGACAAGCTCTAAATTAAGTCGGTGAAAGAATTTATCAGAAAGAATTTTAAGTCGGGCCTGTCGCGAAAGCGAATTAGTTTATTTTGATTTTAAACTTGTTATAAAAATGTTTTATTTTATATTGTCAAAATAATAAAAGAAGTTAGTCTATGTTAAAAGATAAAAAGTTCCCTGTTTTCTATCTAGCCTAATCTTAGTGAAAAAATAGGGCCGATTTCGTCACATGGTAGCAGAGCGTGGTTAATTTAAAGGATGTTCAATCCTTTCAACTCTCCTTTCGACAAATACAGGTAAGAAGAGAAAGTCGTTACCTGTATTTGTCGAAAGGAGAGTTGCAGAAATCAAGGAATTTAAAGGATTAAACATCCGGTTTGTACCAGGCAAAGATAATATTGCAGATGTGGCAACTAGAGGATGCAGAGTATCAGAGCTAAGAGATATGAAAGGCTGGTGGGATGGTCCTGATTGGTTGGAAAAGGAAGAGATGTGGCCAGAAGAAATTAACATGGAAGACGAAGAACAACTAGAGGAAACAGTGCAAGAAATGTATCAAGAAATAAACTTGGTTGGAGTAGAAAAAAATATTGAGACACCTTAAGAGATACATGGGGAAAGATTCAGTAAATTACACAAACTTCTCAGGGTAACTGCATGGTGCCACAGAGCATTCATCAAATTTAAACGGAAGTTGTGTCAAATTCTTAAAATAAAATTTACGGTACAAGTAAATAGCGAGAAATATGTGAGTAAGAACGAATTGAAGTTTGCGCTGACTAAATGGGAAAAATGTGTACAAACTAGGCATTATAATGAAGTGATCAAGGATTTGGTACTGAAAAATTCAAATTTATTAGTTAGGCAGCTAGGACTATATTTAGATGAGAAACAGATAATAAGGTGTAGAGGCAGATTTGAATATGCTGATTTAGAGCTGGAAGAGAAATGTCCAGTCTTATTGCCAGGGAAAGATCATCTTACAAGGTTAATCATTGAGGATTTACATGAAAAACTTCAGCATGTAGGAGTCAGTCACACGTTAAGTGAGTTACGTAGACAATATTGGGTTCCAAAGGGTAGGTCAGTAACAGCTAACGTATTACGAAAATGTATTATATGCACTAAAGTTGAGGGGAAACCATTTAACTATCCAGAGAGGCCCCCTTTACCTGAATTTAGGGTGACCAAATCAGCTAGTTTTTCGTCAGTGGGAATCGATTACTTAGGACCATTATGGGTTAAAACCGCTGGTGAGGAAATAAAAGTTTGGATTTGTTTATTCACTTGTTTAATAGTTAGAGCGATTCACTTGGAGGTTGTAAATAGTTTAAGTGCAGATGATTTTTTATTATGTTTTCGGAGGTTCATAGCACGGAGAGGTGTTCCCAAAGTTATTTTATCAGATAATGCTAAGCAATTTAAGACGGTTGAAGTAGTTCTTAGGAGAAAAACGGGTCAAACTGTGAATAATGACAGGGTAAACGCATTTTGTGCGGAAAGGGGCATCGTATGGCACTGGGTCCCTGAATTGTCACCCTGGATGGGAGGGGCCTATGAGAGGCTGATAGGATTGACCAAACGTTGTCTGAAAAAGACATTAGGAAAAATTTTACTAACCCAGGAACAACTTAGCACAATAGTAGTGGAAGTAGAGGCAGTTCTGAATTCCCGACCCCTAGTATACGTGGGAACCGAGGCCAGAAAGATATTGACGCCCGCTCACTTCACACAGATCAGGGCAGTGGAACTGTTCGACGGTGACATTTGCCCAAAAGGAAGAACGTTCAACAAAACACAGAGTGAACTTCTTGAAATCTGGAAGAAAGGGAATAATATTCTAAATCAGTTTTGGGAAGTCTGGAAGAAGGAGTATCTTTTAAGTTTAAGAGAACGGTCGGCCCGAACTGTCAAAAGAAGAGGAACCCGGCAAACACCACACGTCGGAGAAGTCGTCCTAATTGAAGAAAAGTTAACTCCTCGTCAAAAGTGGAAATTGGGACTTATCGAAGATGTCAACGTTAGCCGGGATGGGGCTATTAGATCAGTAGTCGTAAAAACCTCATCCGCAACCATTACAAGACCTATTTCTAAAATTTACCCACTAGAGATAGAGGAATAGATGTTGGAAGACGAGCATCCCAATATTTGTTCATTTATAAAATTTGTTTATTTTAATACTAAATGGAAAGCTGAGGTTATCCAGACAGTAAGGAAGCAGATGGGAAGCTGGAAAAGAAGGAAGAAAAAAGCTGCTTGCTGCTGGAGTGTCGCGAAAGCGAATTAGTTTATTTTGATTTTAAACTTGTTATAAAAATGTTTTGTTTTATATTGTCAAAATAATAAAAGAAGTTAGTCTATGTTAAAAGATAAAAGAGAAAAAGTTCCCTGTTTTCTATCTAGCCTAATCTTAGTGAAAAAATAGGGCCGATTTCGTCACAGGGCCCATAGTAAGAATGAAACAAGTAAGGCGCGCTTCACGTAATTACGTGAGGCGACAATCACCAGTTTCTGAACGATCAAGTTAAAATTATTAAGTGTAATGGTTGTGTATTCATTTTCTACACTTCGAGACCTTTAAATTGATGTATAACATGCCATGGTGACTAAAAAAATTTTTTTAGTTGCCTGCCATCTTGAAAATATTAAGTATCAAAACTCCAAAATGCGTCCAGCTGTCTAAAATGCCGAGATGCATCTGTGTGCCAAACTTCATGTTCCTAGCTACAGTAGTTAGTGAATTGAAACAAACCAATGGACACACAGACAGACAGAGCCGTTATATAAGGTTTCTTTTCATACTTTATAAACACACCTAAAAGGAATACTTTCCTAAACAAGCCTTTGAAGCAAGGCCCCAAGGAAAGAGACCCCCCCATGGTAGACGCAGGATGACCTGGCGGGATAACATCAAGGCATCACTTCAAGAGCGAGGTGTGAAAACTGGAACCGGATATTCGGTTTCCAGCGGAAGATCGGTCTAAGTGAAGATCTCTTTGTCAAACCTCTACACTTTATGGTAAAAGAGGTTGCGATTGAGTAATTATTATTATAATAATTACAGGAATATGGTATATTCGCAGTTTTGTTAAAGACAATGTATGAAATTGAACAATAGTAAAGAGTCACGAATATAGACTTTTCTTAAAATTAGAAAATGGTAAAGTAACGAATAGGCATAATCGCTACTTTACCATTGTCTAATTTTAAAAGAAGTCTATATTCGTGATTCTGCAAGTAGTGATTCTAGGGGTTCTGTTGTGAATTGACTTAAAATGATATTACCACTGGATAGAGCATGAAAAATTACCTACATTCCAAAAATAATCTCATTTTCGAAAAAAAGTCAGATTCGCTACTTTACCATTGGAGCGACGATATAATAGCTTGTCCTAAAATTTCAAAATAATTCATGCTAATACTCAATTGTGGCGCGATGAAAATTCCGGGAGTTCAACCTAAATTTTTAAAAATTGCCAATTTTAGTCACGAAAAATTGAAGTGCGCCCAACATTTTTTTTTTTTTTAAATGTTGAGTTGGGTATCAAATGAAAGCTGCTGAAGAGTAGGACACAAATATATATGTGATTTTTTAAATTTTGCATTCCTTATAGGTTTACTACTGATAAAAAACATTGTGACCCCCCCCCC
>KZ651468.1:49509-66507 GCA_001010745.2 Gerris buenoi | reverse complement strand
AAAAAAAAAAAAAAAAAAAAAAAAAAAAAAAAAAAAAAAAAAAAAAAAAAAAAAAAATGGATGCTCATAATAAGAATCAGTAGAACAAATTTATTACTTCATTAACACATACCATCTTTAAAAAGCACAACCTGATTTTAAAGAAATTTGGGAGGTTTGTCAAAAGTGACGGCCCCACAATAATTTTAATAATAATTTAATAAAAATAAGTGTTGTGACTTCACTGGGAATCGATAAAGGTTCAAACAACCATACTTTTAATTTCCATGTGACCATTCGTTCAGTAATAGGACACGAAGAAGCTATGAGCCACAATAATCAGTAGGCTACTTTATTTAAAAGTTATCACTATGTATCTCATATCTCACTTATTAACACAGGAAATGATTTTCTGAAAATGTATGCCTAATTTTGTGAATATCCGCCCATTAGTTCACATGTCAGCACAGAAGACATACAAATTTTTTTTTTTTAAAAAAACCCTCTTTTTTGGACTCAGTGGACACCATCACAATACTTTCTCTCCATTTGAGAAAGTATTCTCTGTATAGGAGAAAAAAATACAGAAAAACCAACATTTAATTACTGGGACCAAATAGACTAAACTGTACATTGCCTGTAGGGGGTTAGTAACATAATCCCTCCCATTAATAGATGTCAGATTGGTCTTGAAGAGCTCAATTTTTGCTAAGAGTAACATTCTGAATGAACAATTCACAAAAAATAGATTGGACTAATTTTTATAAGGTATCATTCAAAAGTAGATCTTGAGGGTTGAGCCAAACATCTCCCCACTCAGTTCTTTCATAACTGATTAGCACTATCAAATGTTAAAGGTCTAAAGTACATATTTAGATTGGAGATATTTTGTATTTTTAAAGCAATATTCTTAAATAGGTTTATTCGTAGATAATGTTATGGGTGTAGTAATAAGAGCCTGCTTAGTATGAAATAAGAAGTGCTTCAATAAGTGAAAGCTATATGTTAGTTCAGCAGTTGTTAGCTATTATAGTTGGCTAAATAAATATAATATTAATTACATTTCTTCTATTCTGGTATTTGGCGACCCCTAAGTTGTCGAAGGAAGCATCTCCCCTGCCGGGCCCTATCATGGTGGAAAGATCTGATCCATTAAGTAGCGGGTTCTCAGGTCCACCAACACGACTAGGGTCGACACCATTCTTCTCATTGCTAAATGTTCTCCATTCTGAACCTACATCAATCACTCTAAAAAAAAAAAAAAAAAAATAATAATAATAATAAATAAATAAAAAAAAGCACACTAGTTAACTTATTAATTAACAAATACAGTTTTATTTTAGGCTGGCCTAAGGGCTTTAATGCAATGGATGACATGGGGTCTTGGTATGTCACTCCATTTACTGTATAAACCATGCAATGGGCAATTGTAACCGGAAAAAAAATGTACATTTAATGGTTAAATTGTAAATCAACGATAATATTCTGTTCTTTTAAAATTGCTTCATTAAAAGCCTTACCTTCAAAGGAGGATTGACCACCTTACATATTTACTAATGAACTGTTCTCTAAACTTAAGACTACCCTTTTGAATTAAATTAATAGTTACAGTGACCAAAAAGATTTATTGGCAAAACAATCTCTACAGTATTATTGCAATTAGAGTTGATTCTGACAGCTCAGTTTGACCAACCTGTGTGGGAAAAATTAGCACTCCACCAGTTACATTTTTTCTAGACTAGTTGGCCATACCTTTTAGATCTCAAAATCTCGAGCTCTCATTAGCTACCAACCAATTATTTTTTTCCAATTTCTCCAAGCTGTCAGAGTAAACTATAATTGTGAAACCAGTATAGTAGGAGATGCAATGTATCAAAAGATTACCTGTCGCCGACGACTAGGCCACAAACTTGACATATCTGGTCTCCTGCTCTGTAGTCCTCGATGAGGGGAGCATCAGGGTGAGCTGGACAACAAATAGAGTTGGAATCATACCTGCACAACAGATTAAAACACTATTAATGTGGTAGTCGCACATTGCATACATCTCAGTGCAGTGGTGATAGTAGCAGCTTCTAGTTCTAGAACTAGAATGGTAGGAGGAATGACTTGTTTGCACCAAGAAAATAGACCTCACTGAGGCCCATTTTAGTGTAGAGGGTTGTGCAATAATTACAATTTCTGTTACAGAATGGCACATCAACCAATGCTTTATTTTCCATTAATTCAGTGTACCCAATAGATCTATGTACCTAAGATAAACTAAGGGTTGAGTTTACATTGCCTTGGCACATGGATTTTTTATCTAGTTAAAGGCACATCAGTCTCTTAAAATTACAGAGCTGTATTTTAATTTATAAAATATCGTCTTCATAATAACAATTAAAATCTCAATAAGGATTAATGAACAATAAACTTATATGAAATTGTACAACTGGCACATCAGCCTGTTCGACCAATGCAAGAATTGAAGACGATTAGGCACATTGTTCTGTCAGACCGGTGGATTAACAAATATAGCAAAACATTAGGAGGAATATCGGTTGGCCAGACCGGTACAAAAGTATTAATAACAATACATCAGGTTTGAGGGAAACTGGTTTAACAATTGACCAATGTTTTAGCAAGTCAAAAATTACTAGGCATCAGCAAGTGGGAGAGACTAAGAGGTAAGGTACATAGTGTAGGCAACATTTGAAGANAGACTTAAAATAATTCTATGCAGTAGAACTACCCCATATCCGACCTCAAATATCAGACACCTCGGTTTATCCGACCATGACACCCCTTGGTTTTAAAAAAGTAAGTTTAATCTGATACGAACGAACTTCATCGTTATCAGAATATTGAGTATAAAACAATGAAAGCAGTCTTTCGGTTTTTTGTAATCATACTGATGCTGATCGCTAGACTTCGTTTCTTATTATCGTGCGTGCCATTCTATATTTAAAATCCAGTGTTGTGCTATATTTTTGTCTCTCCACTGAAACGACAAAATGTACATTACTGTAGAAGTTAGATGTTCAACAGAACTGCTGAAAATGCTTCAACAGCTTCACAAAGGTGAGTTCCCTTCTAAAGCTAGCTTTAGAGTTAGGAGAATTGATTTTGCACTTTGATTCTGTAAACAGCACCGTACAATTCACTTGTAGCCAATATTCCTTTGTTTAATAAACTATAAAGGCGAAGGGGCGTGATCTCTCTCCAATACCTACATCTAAATGTTGAATCTAATCTGACCAAAACAATGTTGCAGGCTTGACAACCGTATTTTAAAGATCAGCATAGTAATTAATTTCTTTAATAGCATTTTAGAAAGACACGTCATTCACAAAAAAATTAGAAAAAAACATCATGCAAGAACAAAATTGGAACGTTGCAATTACTTACTGCCGAAAAAAATACGAAAATTGAGGATTTAAAGTTAATAATTGTGTATTTCCCTGTTAAAAAATAAACGAATTCAGACATAACTCCTATGTACACCCAAAATGATAAGTGATAATTGTTACA
Source organism: Gerris buenoi (assembly GCA_001010745.2). Lineage (NCBI taxonomy): Eukaryota > Metazoa > Arthropoda > Insecta > Hemiptera > Gerridae > Gerris > Gerris buenoi. The sequence continues at coordinate 63,015 of KZ651468.1, read as the reverse complement.
TAAGAAAACATCAAATAAAATAATTCCTTCGAAGTAATAAACCAAGTGACGAGATATCATAAAGACACTAAAAATAGACAAAATAGTTTGATCAGTAGTATTTTTTCTATGAATACAGATGTCAGTCCAGATGTTAAAATTCTTAAGCTTTAACCGATCTCTACGACGTAAATAAACTGCAACGTTAACAAGCGGCAATATAATAACCGTAAATATTGTTTTACAAATTGCGTCACTTGCTGCGATTGAAAATAATAATAAATTCGATCGGTCTACAGTTTAACTAAACACTTACCCTGAAGAACTAGCCATAGTTGAAAAAGTCCGCTCGAAAATTTATTTTGATAACTGCCACATAGCTCACACAAAATTAATTTCCAAAGAGACAGAAATAAACATTCCTCTTCGACTGGGAAACAGAGTCGACATAAAAAAACTTCAACACTTTAATTAAAAACGAAAACAAAACCAAAGAAGTAATAAAGATAAAAAAAACACCGATATTTTTTGGGAAAAATCACAAGAAAAAACAATCGTGGTTGTGTTGCAATTTGCAATCGAGTTGATCACGCCAATCTTTGGATTTTCCAGGTTTTTCGGTTTTTTAGGGACTTTCAAATTGACCAACTTATTAATACAAAATATACTTGGCCTTAAAATTATTTAGAAGCACGACTTATTTTGTCTTACTAACTTTTTATACAATTTAATATTAGTTAAATAAATTAAAAAAGTTATAAAACACCATTAATCAGAACACAAATAAATAATAAGTGACCATTTTAACTTTATATATAACATTTTTTTATTTACGAGGGTGCACATGGAGTGTATACACAGAGAGCTGCAAATAGCAATTACTGTTTTTGTTTCTGTTTCTGTTACCTACCATCCTTTAATGAGAGATTCTTTTAGTCTTTGTGATTTGGAATTTTAATGTTAAATGTTAAATAATTGTTTGAAATATTTGAGTTTTATCTTTAAGTTTATTTTTATTTAGTTTTATAATTATAAACAATGTTATGTAAAACCTTAAATTTATCGAACTTTTCGTTTTAACATTTCTTAAACTATATTTTAAGTTTGGTTATTTCGTCGAAGCTTTGCAATGTCTTTATCAAGGTAATTAATATAATTGTTTTAATTAATAATTTTGTTTGTTTCAAAACGAAACAAGCTAAACATAAAGCGTATGTCAAAGTCAAAGATGTAAGGAATTACTGGCTTATAGTTACTGGTTTAAAGCTCACTTCACGGTCACGGGTACATTCTCTTCATGTTGCCCTTTTGTTTTGCAATTTAGTTATTTCCTAGAGATTTAACTTGTAATTAGGTTCCAGTGTGATGTTTCATAATCTAAAAATTAAATGAACAGATTTTCAATTCTTAAGAATTTGAAAATGATAGGTTTTTATGTTTACTTCAAGTATAGGTTCCAGGACTCTGTGGGATAGGAAGTTGTCCCTACTGATCAGCTGGCCAGGGTAGGTCCCAGTGTAATTACTTTGGTCCTCCCAAAAAGGGGTAACTAAGTAAAATAGGAAATATGAGGTAAAAACCCTGTAAATATTGAGAGAAACGTATATTTAATTCAAATAACTTCAGGACAAAGGAATATCACAATTTTTTCTTGCAAAAAAGTGATTTTCATTATAATAGTCCAGTGCAATTGTCAAAAAAATAGAGGGTTGCTATGCAAAAGATCAGGTAGTTCTAATTTTTTAATATGTTGTTAGTATAGGGACTGTTACTAGGAATCCTAGTTTTCGACCTCGGCACGCGTAGGCGTGCCTGTTGGTAGCGAAAAAATGTCAATTTTTTCGACTCTCTTCCTGTTTTTTCGGAATAACACAAAAGCTATAAACTTTTCAACAAAATATATTCTATCCAAATTTAAATTTGAATAAATATGCAACAATTCTAGCCTATTTGCAGCTCTGTACGTCCTATGGTTTCCGAGATATGGCATTTCAAAAATTGGTGTTTTATTTTCTAAAAATTAAAATTTTAGGTTTTGCTATTGTTTCGAGCCGAATATCAGTACATACCGCTCACCTACTAAAAAAAGTCATAGGATACGAAGCAGTAGTAAATTTAATTGGCTTCCTTTTAAGCAATAAACCATATCTGTAAACTCAATATTTCTGTTGTAATCGTAAAAAATAATAATAAAAAAACGTAAAATTGGATTTTTGAACAAACAAATTTTTATAAGATATTTAAAAAATTGGTAGCTTATAGGTACTAGTAGACGATTTCTTACGATGTGACACTCACTTCCAAAAGGAACAGAAATAAAATAGAACACAAATCAGATTTTATCATATAGGTATCTACTTGTCAATATGAGGCTTATCATATACAGAAAATAAAAATAATAAAAGTATACAAAAAGGTATAGAATATGTATAAAGTTTACCTGGTTCTGAAATTAATTTTGATTACATTTTACAAAATGTCTTGGTTCCATAAGGGAAAGAAAGAAAAAAAAAAAAAAATTACAAAAAAATACCTAGTCTTAAACTAGTAAGAAAAGTAAATTATACAATAGATTCTAAAGTTTTCAAATAATAAAGATTTTAAAATNGGTACACTTAAGCCCTGCTTTTCGGCAACCGCAACCACTTTTACATCCTTTCCTGCATTTGCACGAAATGATCTTGAGCAGTGACTCTGGAGCAGCATGCTTATCCATCATATGAGGGGAAAGGCCATAGCTGGTGGGCACCCAACCCCATTTTAGTGGGTTTTTATTGTACCCTAGCCATTTCTGTACTTGATGGTAGCACCTGAAGGAATGGAGTCTTGCAGCATCGGATGTAGGGGGTAGACGGGCTCGGTTGAACTTAGCTTTTGCTGCAGATTTAGTAAATATATTGTAGCGCAAAAGGTCGTGATTTTGAGCATTGGGATCGCCCCCGGCCGGGGATCTAAAAATCCCACCACCTTTTGTTTCAAGTGAGGTTTCTTTTGGAAGAGCCCGCAAAATTTCATTTTTCCATAACCAAAAACAGAAGACGTGTCACAACCACTATATGCGTGGATAAAGAAAAGCGCACTAGCGAATTCGTACTTAAAAGAGGTTGGTTAATCCTATGGTTGGTTACTATGACCGTGCAGAGTTTTGTACGGATCGGTTCAGCCGTTCAGGAGGAATATGCATCAGAAGAAATGCAAAGTGTTTCGCTTAAAATTACCAGATCTTTTGCTCAGTAACCCCTCTTTTTGCAAAAATTGTGCTTGCACTGGACTATAATTATAATTTTACACCTTTACATGATTTTTATTAATTTTCTTTCGTCAACAGCTCACAACTTGTTATATAAAGTGTTAAGACTCATTCACTTCAAAAATCCAATTTTCCTTTTTTTATTTCTTACGATTGCACCCGAAGTATTGGGTTTACAGACATGGTTTTGTGCTCAAATGGAAGACAATTAAATATGCTATGGCTTTTTTTCCTATGACTTTGCTCGTAGGTGTACGGTATATGCCGATATTCGGCCCGAAATAAGAGCAAAACTTAAAATTTCAATTTTTGGGGAAAAAATGGCCAATTTTTGAAGTGTTATATCTCGTAAACCACATAATGTACATGGCTGCAATTGGGCTTAAATTGTCGCAAATTTACCCTTCTTTAAATTTGATAAGAATAATTGTTGTTGAAAATTTGATAGATTTTGTGCTATTTCGGCCAAACTAAAAGCCTACTACAAAAAATTTGATTGATGTCCATTTTTCCCCAATTTTCGAAGTGTCATCTTAAAAACCATAAGATGTACAGATTTGCGATTGGACTTACATTGTTGCAAATTTAATATACTTTAAATTTGAACTGAATAATTTTCATTGAAAAATTGATAGTTTAAGTGTTATTTTTAAAAAAATCTAATGCAAGAAATTTGATTGCGCTCTATTTTTTCCAATTTTAAAAGTGTCATATCTTGGAAACCATAGGATCTACCGAGGTGCGATTGGGCTTAAATTGTTGCAAATTTACTATACTTTAGATTTGATTTGAACATTTGTTGTTGGAAAGTCGATAGTTTTTGTGTTATTCCAAATAAACAGGAAGAAAGTCGAAAACAGGAGCAAAATTTAACATTTAAATTTTTTGGAAAAAACCGCCAATTTTTGAAGTATCATAACTCGGAAACCATAAGACGTACAGAGCTGCAAATAGGCTTGAATTGTTTCAAATTTATTTTAATTTAAATTAGGATAGAATACATTTTGTTGAAAAGTTGATGGCTTCTGTGTTATTCCGAAAAAACAGGAAGAGAGTCGAAAAAATTGACGTTTTTTCGCTGCCAACAGGCACGCCCACGCGTGCCGAGGTCGAAAACTTGGATTCCTAGTAACAGTCTCTATACTAACAACATATTAAAAAAATAGAACTACCTGATCTTTTGTATACCAAATTGTATAATTGCACTGGACTATAACTTAGGTCATGTAAAATTTGCAATGAAATCTCTTTTATACAATGAAATCTTTATAAATTATAGATACAGTTTTTCAAATGCTCTTATAAAATCTTAATTCCTAATTTGTGGTTGTGTTTTTAGCTTGCTTCCCGCTCCAAGTCAACCAGTGTGGGATAGAGAAGAGGAAAGAGCGAAGCAGTGGAGTCAGTCCAATGCTCTTGTACTTACCAGCCCTACAGCACCACCTTATGGACAGAGAAGAGGCTGGGTACCCAGGTCACTTGAGGTAACACACTTTAGAACGTCCACCGTTCACATCACCTTTAATACTGTTATTTATTCTAAGAAGGAAATTGAAATTATTGATGTGGATGTCAAACTATTTACAACTACTTTTTGCATAGAAGTGTTCCTTTCCTTGTTCATCTAGCACAGGGGTGGCCAACCCGCGGCCCGCCTAGAACATTTTTCTGGCCCGCGCGATTTATCATAATTTAAAAAAAAAAATTATTTTATATAAATATAATGGCCAAAGTAGTGAAAGTCAATGTACTTATTTAAAAAAATACATTATTTGTCCATATTTTCAAATAAACAGATGAGAAAAAATCAACTTTGATTTTAAAATTATATTCTTGGTAATATTATGACAGATATTGCCTGTTTTATTTGTGATTACAGTTGTGATTTAGCAGATTAATTAAATTATATTCTGCGAAATCATTGATGGGTGATTGGCCTATACGTAGCCTTGAAGCAGCTTCTCCCTTCTCCCCCCTCTGTTTGGTACCTTACCCCTACCCTTTTTACCTCTACTTCCTATGTGCTTATCTTATCCCTTCTCCCTCCAGTGTCCCTCCACCTGTGTACTGTGACCTCTACCTTTCACTCCATACAATATTTAATTATTTTTAATTGTTGAATTAAAAATGACTGAATTTAACAAGTAAAAATCGGTCCAAGACAACTCAGACAAACTTTCTCATAAACGAGTTCATATTCACTTAGCCCAGTGTTTCCCATTTATTAATTTTCGTATGTACATTTAATTATTACTGAGCATTTCATAAAAATTTACCATAAAAATAACTTCTCTCCGTCCGCGTTTTAAGCTATTTTCTCCGGAACTAGATTTTTCCCGGGAAAACGGCTTATATCGTTAGATTTGTATTTAAATAAACTACATTCTAGAATTTTTTTTACAAAAATCGTCGGAACCGTTTTCGAAAAATTTTTTTTTCACGTTTTTTCAGAGTTTTTGGGAGGTAGCGCCCCTAAATTTGGGGCTAAAATTCATTTCTCGATTTCGCCTCGGGATATGATTTTTCTGAACATGTAAGCCAAATTTCGTCAAAATCGGCCCAGTAGTTTAGGCTCCAGGCGTCTGCACAGACAGACGACGGACAGACATTTTTTAAAAACCACTTTTTTGGACTCAGGGGACCTCAAAATGTGTAAATCCATCAAAATATTTTTAATTATTATTTCATTTTTTTCATCTATATTTATAAATTTTTTATATATAATTTTTTGTGTTAATATATTTCTTTACAATTGCGTTTAATATCATTATTATTAATTACCTATGTTTATCTGTAAGGATAATAGTAAATACAAATATAATTACTCATTATATGTTTTAATTTTTCACTCAAAAAAAAAAAAATCTCTATAGTGGGTTAAAATCTAATATGGGGATATATAATTTTATATGCGGCCCGCGAAGTTATGATGCATTTCCGAAGTGGCCCGCAAGATTATTTGGGTTGGCCACCCATGATCTAGCACATAGGAGCTTTACACAGGACTTGGCTTCTTGAACCACTTGTCCCTAGTACTTACCTAATTTTTTTTTTCTGGAATGATTACAACATGTATAGTAAACTTGCCAATTTTTTAAAAGTTTCCTCCTTCACTTTAATATTATTGTGGAGGGGATAGCGGAGTCTGCTTTCAAAACTGACTAAGAAAGTGTAGTTGAGATGTGCCAGTAGGCTCAGCTCAAATCCACTTTGTAACTGGTGGCCACCCCTCAATTTAAAACAGTGGGGTCAAATTTTGGAAGCGAAATCCGCTCAGCTTCTGGTGTCTACTTGGCCTTAATTTAGAGAGCAAGAACTGAAACCTAATAATAATGTATTTGTAGAACCTAATTAAAACAAACGAAGGAGAACAGGATACATTAGATGGAACTCAGGAGTTCAACCTTGATTAAATTCACCTTTTCATTTTCAATAAAAACCCTGTAGGTCTGTTCATTAGTAATCTGTTATAAAAAAATAACAATAATATTAAATTATAAATATAGAATGGAGGTCAATGAGAGTAAAATACACCCCCTTAGCCAGGATTTGAAGATTTAAATTGGCAAGCCAAAGGTTCAAGTACTGGCAGGGGAGTGTATTTTTCTCTCATCTCTAATTATAATTTTATCTCTCTTTATAATTAAAATTTAGTTTAAAACATAATTCCCTAAGGAGATACAAATGTTGCATGAATATTAATATGAAGAAGTGTTCATTTAGATTGCAACTTAATACTGTTGGTCTTGTTGTTTTTGTTGCAGGACTATGGAGATGGAGGAGCATTTCCAGAAATCCATGTGGCCCAGTATCCTCTGGACATGGGCAAGGAGAAGAAGGAGAGCACTTCAAATGCTTTGGCTGTACAGTTAGATGCCCAGGGCAAGATCAAATATGATGCACTTGCAAGACAGGGACATTCAAAGGATAAGGTAACGCATTTACTATTCATATTTTTCTCCTTATTTTACATCTTGAACACATAGATTTTTGCGACAAACCTGATCAGCATACTAGATCATCTTATTTGGGCAGTGATTGTGGCAAAAGCAATTTGCTTTCAGTTTGACAGATGCCACAATTATCCCCCACTAAGATTGACGCGTTTTTGGTAAAATCTACCAGATCTTGATCTCTCTGCAACAAAAATCTCAGACCTAGACTTAAATGCATACTTAAAAATAAATATATTTCGGAGATCTTTAGCAAATTTTTAGTTAATTTTCTAGAGTCAAGGTTTGTATTCCTTATTTTTTTAAATTTTTCTGTGGTAAGAGTATGATCTTCTGAGGAGTTATTTTCACCTCTTGTATAATCTCTTCATACACTTTTTTTTTTGCATTTTATACTGATTTAACCCTTGTGGTTTCGGTTTCCTCAGGCCTATCTTTGTACATCTCTTTCCCATATTTTCCTTGGACACATCTGTGAAGTCTGTCTCTGTTTCCTTTTCTTTTTTGTGTAATGAAAGTAAAAAACTCCCCTTATTTTGGGAGTCCCAAAGTTCTTTAAAGAGACTCTTTAGTATAATATACATGGTACAGTGAAAGTTTAAGTGATTTTGTCTAATATGGTTATTAATAATGTTGCAGATAGTATACTCAAAGCTTACAGACCTGTTGCCCGTAGAGGTGCGAACTGAAGGAGATCCTTCGCTGGAAAGACCAGATGAGGAGTCTATACAGGAGACTACAGAGAGAACCAGGCAAGCCCTGGAGAAACTCACCTCTAGCAAGATTATGGCTGCTATGCCTGTCCGCTGTGCTGATAAAGCTGTTAGTATAAGTTAACTTGGCCAACTTTTAGTAAAAAAAAAAGTATAAAAGGCTCACTTTTACTATAGTTATTGTGGTTGAGTAGAAACCCAACGATAGCTTTCTAAGAATAGAAATACAGAAACTAATTAAAAATATTTAGAACTGTCTAGAAATTTGTATAAAACAACATTACATGAAATAAACATTATTTTAATTTAAGTGAAAGGACTAGAATTGGTATCTTTCAAATATGAGTATCAAATATAAACAGGCCATTCTCTGGCAATCAAGTATATAGGATTATAGCATAGTTTGGGCTGCAGGAGTGATTGGATGGGGATGCCTAGACAGAGGAAAACCTCTTGCCCGGCTTATCCCTCTCCTCTGATCAGTTGTCTCAAGATGATGGAGAAGAGTTTGCCTGCTTCTTTTGTTGCAGCGCATTTGGTTTCGGGAAATACCTAATATTCATCCCATGTTCAATATGCTACAGAAATATGAAGTTTCTCTCTCTCAAGATTCACATGATGAGGCTGCTGGCCTTCAGGTGAACTGTTCAGTCTAAACTTTCAGGGCTGTAGGATTGTTTGTATCCGGTTTTATTGTAGAATTAAATTAACATTTATATCCTAATGTACTGTATGTAGTATTGTCCTGTGTTTTAGCCTCCTGCTCAATTTATCAGATACACTCCAGCCCAGCAGGGTTCAGCCTTCGCCTCCGGAGCCAAACAAAGAGTTATCAGGATGGTAGAAGCTCAGAAAGATCCCATGGAACCACCAAAATTCAAGTGTGTACTTTTTAAATATTTAAATAGGTTAATTATGCTATTTAAAATTTGATATAATATGCCAATGTAATTTAATCATCTACTGTAAGTTTCTAAAAATTTCAATAAGATCAGCTTGATGTTGGATATTATATGTGTGTATATTTTTTTTTTTTTCCAGGATTAATAAAAAGATACCTCGAGGGCCTCCTTCACCACCGGCACCTGTCCTTCATTCACCTACAAGAAAGGTTGTTAATTTTTTTTATTTTTTTTTTAATGCTCTGTCTTATATTGACATATAAACAACGTTTAAAAGGAAAGTTCTGTTGATAAATTATTACAAATGTTCCAAAACGTTTTATGATTGATATGGTGACAGACTACTTGTACTACAATTTTTATTAGAATGGGGATGATGGACTAGTATGGAACCTATTGGCAATTGACCACTTATTTGGGCCCGTTAACTAATCCTCTATTCTATAGTGTTCGGCCACTTCACACCAATGTACTACCAAGTGAATACAGTGTGATCAATAATAAGCTATGCACAGGTGGATTCACACCTACGGTTATGGTCAAGATTGGTCTCAGTCTGATCACAGTCAGGGCTGGTTCATTGATCATATCTCGGCAGTGGTGTAGCCATGGGGGGGGGGGGGTGATAGGGCTGCCCCCCCCCCCCCCCCAAAAAAAAATTATCCTCTTTGTACATTAGAAGACTTAGACAAATACTAGCATAAGTATTAAAATGCAAACTGGTAACAATGTGTTTTACACTATTGTTTTATGTTTTATCTATATACTCTAATAATAATTTTAAAGCTTTATATATGTATTTGAAAAAGTTTAATTGAATATTAATGTGTAATCATGAAATTTTGTTTTTGATTGCATTGACTTATTACAGTACGTTTACCATTACTTTCAAGTATAATAAGCATTTTTTGGGGGTATTCCATACCCCCCTCCAGAAATTAGCCCCCCCCCCCTAATGAAGGCCTGGAAATGCCACTGGATCTCTGTCCAACCCATTTTCACTTTCCTGTCAGGCCTCAGTTGTCAAAGAAGAATATCTTTTCGTTAGCACTTGATTATTTATATAACATTTGAGTCTCTTAGAAAATTAACTCAGTGTAAAATAGTTCTACTTTTAGAGGAGAAGTTACAAGTTAGACTTCCAACGGATTCTTTACTCAATATACTCGATTTATCAAGATGTAATAAAGGGGTGTTTAAAAAATTGTATCTGCAACTGCATCAAAAAAATACAGATACCCCTTGGGGGGGGGGGGGGGGGGGTGACTCCTCCTCATTCAACCCCTCGGCGAAACGGCAAGAAAGTGGAGGGTACCTATTTTACTTCTATATACTCATCGCGAGGCCTCGCTGAGATTGTGGAGCCGGCTTTAGAACCTCACTCAGGTATTTTTGAGTTAAAAGAGCATCGTTACTAAGGTAAATCTGATGAGAAGTTTGATTTATGTTTCAGGTGACGGTTAAAGAACAGAAGGAGTGGAAAATACCTCCCTGCATATCAAACTGGAAGAACGCCAAAGTTCGTATTCATTATTTATGTCTATTTATTTATTTTAAAATTTTTTGTGTTTTCAGATGCTAATAAAAGGAACTACTTAAAGGTGTTGAATTATTGCTAATTCAGGTCTTGGTGGGAACCGGATCTTGATTGGTGTCATCCAAACGTTTGCCCCTGGTGCTAGTAACATCTTCATGGCAGTATATGTTGTTCTAAAAAAAATAAATGTTTGGGCAATAAAACTAAAATATGAACTGCGTTTGCTTACTGCTAATGCACATAGTACGATAAACCCACCATTTGTTGGCATTATTATGAGCATATTTAAACTAAAATGGTTGTTATGACTTAATTATAAATTAACTTAATCTCAAAATGTTCCTTTTGGACTTATCTACCAAAATACTTGCAACAGTTTATTTTATTTGGAGAAAAATTAATTTAAAAAAAAAAAAAAGGAACCCAGTTTTTGGCATCCTTCAAGTCCAGTACAGTTTAAATTAAAAATATATTTTTTAATACATCCGAGTAAGGGGTTAGGTGAGTAAGGGGTAGGTGATTATAGGTTGTTGGAGCTACAATGTGCCAATTTCCTACTGGCTCGTGTTAATAACTGAAAATGATTGACACCTTCTTGGTGTATTCTACTGCATTCTATCGTAAGACTACTATAACACACGTTTCAAGAAAGTCAATTAAACTGAAATAACTTTTTTTGCGATCTTATTTTCGCGATTCTTATTAGGTGCCAAAGACTCAACAATTTGCTGGTTTACCCTATTATTTTATAAAACTTGAATTTATATAGTTAATTTTGAGTTTGATTCCATATGATTTTTTTTAATTTTCCGATCATTGTTATTATCTGTCGCTGTTAGTATGTGTTTTTGCGTTGTAGGGTTACACCATTCCGCTAGACAAGAGGTTAGCAGCTGATGGAAGAGGCTTGCAGCAGGTTCACATCAATGAAAATTTTGCCAAATTTGCAGAGGCACTCTTCATTGCTGACAGAAAGGTGACATGGTCTTTATTAATTATAATGTTTAGTTAAGTGGCAGTTCAATTTAGTGTAATGACATTTTAGACTGAACAGTATAAACTATCAGGTTTGCAGGATCTTGTGGCTTAAGAAATTATATTAAAAAGGTAAAATAAAGATTACCTGTATTAATGTAAAATAATGATGATAATCAGTACGATTCAAATATAAGAATTCATAATACCTTAACAATTTATTCATCCATTAATTAGCAAGGAGGGGTCATAAGGAGGTTTAAATTCCTTTTAAAAACATCACTATTATCCAGTCTTTATTCATGAATACCCATTAGATTAGCTAGACCATGGTAGGAAATCCAGAGTGAAATACAAAAATATTATCAGTAAGGCTAGGCTGAGATAAAGACCCAACTGGATGACATCCGTTGAAAATATTTCCCTACAACAGTTTCTAAGAGTTGTAATTTACCTCTTTTTTACCCTTTCTTTTTATTAATTTTATCACTATAACTTTATTGTTAGAATGTTGGAATTATTATGGTTTTCTGTTGTAGGCTCGTGAAGCTGTAGAGATGAGAGCGCAGCTGGAAAAGAAGCTTGCACAAAAGGAGAAGGAGAAGAAGGAAGAACATCTGAGACAGTTAGCTCAGAAAGCCAGGGAAGAGAGAGCTGGTATCAGAACCATTATTCCTGGATCTTCCACTGCACCTATGGGTCAGTTAATGTATTTCATCTTATCATGTAACCAATAATCCTAGCAGAGAAAAATAGACTCCAGCGCCGGGATTTGAACCATCATACCAACTAAGCTACACTGGAGAATAATTTCCTCTGACGTTATTGATACCTTGTCCTGAATTTAAGCTTTCAATTTTCCACAAGTCTGAGAAGTCAACATTAATTACATAGAACTAGACTGAGAAATAACGCTTATAATTTTATAAAGTACCCAATTAGTACCTGTACTTAGTTCAATCAATTAGAAATTCATTTTTACATTTTTGGTAGTATTCATACTACAAAAAGATTAAATTTTAATTTAAATCAAATTATAATTTTTATTAACTACGGGAATCATACAGAGAAAAATAGACTCCAGCGCCGGCATTTGAACCACGGGCCTCTAAATTTCCAGTCTAGCGCTCTACCAACTAAGAGGATTTAGAGGCCCGTGGTTCAAATGCCGGTGCTGGAGTCTATTTTTCTCTGTATGTTTCCCATAGTTAATAATAATTATAATTTGATTTAACCCTTTGACTGCGGGACCTTTCCCTTAGGGTCTATCCATGAGCTGAAGTGTTGTGGGTCTACAAAAAAAGAGGTCTGCAAACCAGCATAGCAGGAGTAAACGAGTGAAATGATGTTGGGTCTATCTCTCTTAAGAACCTGTTTGAAGAAGTTCCATTATCCCCTCTCTCAAATAACGCAACCCTTCCCAAACCATGCAGTATCACCAAGTGATACCTACTGCCACTCAGTTGAAAATGCTAGATATCACCTGGTGATACCTCTGCAGTCAAAGGGTTAAATTAAAATTTAATCTTTCCGTAGTATGAACACTACCAAAAACATAAAAATGAATTAATAATCCTAGCTAATTTTTACCAAATTAAAAGTTTTGTTGTATTATTCTTTATTGATAAGACACAGGAGGATTTGAATCTTTTAAGTCCTAAGGGTGTAAATTACGTTTTCAAATCAAATTAAAATTACTTTTTTCATGGCATACCCCCAGGAGCACGAGAGGGGGTTCTCCATAGGGATTTTTTTTTTTTTTTAAATGTCACCATCTTAAAAACACGTTTTTTCGGATTTCTAAGCCTAAAAATTCATTTTTATTATGTCCCAACACACTAAGTGTTACAATTTTAAGAAATATAAAAAAATTCTAAGACATTTAAGAAATTAATGGGTAATAAATTACTTACCTACTACTGCCAATTTGAAATTTAAAATAATTTTACATAATAATGCCTCATTTTTGGGAGCTTATTTGGGTGTATCAGTAGTGTGTAAGAAAATAGTTTATAATTAATAAACACATGATCAAATTTGTTAAATTTTGAGAGGGGAAAATCAAGAAAAGAATTAATAATTAATATAAAAATTCCATTTTTGAAAACTGGTCTTATGTACATTTTTTTTTTTTTTTTTTTTTTTTTTTTTTTTTTTTTTTTTTTTTTTTTTTTTTTTTTTTTTTTTTTTTTTTTTT
>KZ651468.1:25424-49396 GCA_001010745.2 Gerris buenoi | reverse complement strand
AAAAAAAAAAAAAAAAAAAAAATAAAAAAAAAAAAAAAAAAAAAAAATTGTGCACCTAATCATTGTAGATTAAATAGATCAGTCAATAGACATTATGCAATATATGTATCTTAAAATCTTTAATAAACTAATATTTAATCAATAGTTATGACAAACATGTTTTATTAGAGTGGCCATAATATAAAGTAAATCCAAAACGGGACATTGTATTTGGGGGTGGGGGAAGGAGTGGCCGAGCTATTGCAGCCCCTAGACGAAGGTGGGGGAGTCTGGGTACTAGAAATATTTAAGGAATTTTGAAGAAAAATTTACATTTTAGCTTAAATTTTTTCAACTGCAATATTTGGCTGTCCGATTTACTTCGTTTTTTTTTTTACTCAAATCTTTGTTAACGCTTATTAATTTGTAACAAACCTAACAATTTGAGGAGGGGTCATGACCCCTGTGACCCCCCCTCTTAATCTGCCACTGGTTGTTTTATGTACTATATATTCTTATGTATATAGATACTCATGTAGCGACTGTAATGATTAATAAATATCACATAAATATAAATATAAAATAGGATTTATAAATTTTCTTTGTGTGATAATATATTATAAATTAGCTTAGTTATAGGCAGAGAAAACAGATGATGTCTTAAGAAAAAATGTGATAAATTTAGTGTATAAGGTAGCAAAAAATCTAAGGCCAGGAGAACAACCTTACAATATATACATCAGTCCTCAAAGAGCTGTTAAAAAAATTAGTTTCAATAAAATCTGATTACAAAGACAGTTTTAATAAAAAAACAAAAAACAATTGGCTTTAGTAGAGGCTGCCTTTCTTTACAAAAACATTTATCAGCTTTCAGAAGATGGAAGAATAGCTTATATTTTATTGCAACAAATGGTACTAAACAACTCTAAATTAAAGCTTTCAGACCATCTATGGTTTAGACTTTGGGGTTTTGAATTTACTTATAGTGTTTTGTACATGACAGGATCTAAAATGGCAATTTAGCACTTCTTTCTTGACAAATGGTGTTGCTATTCTATAATACTTGTCCACTGGTGTTGTAATACTTTTGAGAAGTGTAGTTGGAAATATTGTACCTTTTTATTATTTTTGGACTTTATTTGATATTACATGAGTGATACAGTAAATTATTATTAGTGATATTTATTGATGAAAGTTTAATTGGTGTTTTAGAAAGCAACGAGGAGGCCAAGGAGAGAGATGCTCTGAGGAATGAGAGACACAAGGAAAGAGCCAGAGATAGGAATCTTTCAAGAGCTGCTCCTGAAAAGAGGTTTCATAAAATTTCTCTTGTTATTTCATTATCTCTTTCTAATTCATTAATCAATTTACATTCATCAATCTGGATTTCACCAAATATTCTATTAATAATTACATTGATGGTAGGAGATTTTGTAGAATTACTATTTTGAATAAAATCCTCTTTTGTTGTGTAACTATTTAGAGCAGAGGTGCATATTATTTTCATTCTGCATTATTTATTTTTATCTTTAACTTATTTGATATTTGCAATGTATAAGTATTATATTTTTTTTTAATTATTATTCTCGTATTAATTGGTTTGTTTTGATTGTTAGGTCCAAGCTAGAGAGAGAACGAGAAAGAGATATCAGTGAACAGATAGCCCTCGGCATGCCGGCTAAGTCACATGGTTCCGGAGAGACTCAATTTGACCAGAGACTATTCAATACAACTAAGGTAAACTAGAAACTCTACACTGAAACTTGGCATATATGCTCAGAAAAATCATACCCCAAAGCAACTTAGAGAAAAGAATTTTGGCTCCAAATTTGGAGTACTCCCATGGAAACTCAAAAAATATGTGAAAAGAAAATATTTCTTGAAGTTGGTCTCAACAATTTAGATTAAAAAATTCTCAAATGTTGTCCATTTTGATAAATGGACAGCAACATGAGTGTTTTTTCCAGAAATAATCTAGTTTCCGGGATGATTAAATCCAAGTTTACCTGGACCAAGTCAGCTTTGACGCTACCTGGATCATGTAAACATGATTTAATCAAGCCAACTTGGACATCCAAGTGGAGATAGATGGGCTCCATCAAAGTAGACTTTGATAAAAAACAGAAATGGCGCCCACCTGACAAATTATGAGAACAATCTGTTAAAAAATTAAAGATGTGAAGTTTTGCTGGGTATTGCTCAGTAGAAGGTGATATATCACCACTGTTTTAAAACTTAATTAGTACAATTAAATTGGAAGAGGGAAAAGCATTTCTTCTCTTTTCTCGGGTAATAGGTGAGCTCAAAGGAACCATTTTCCTTGACTGATCCTCAAGCCTCATGTTCAAGGCTTTTTTCGTTCTCCATTCTTTCCGATCAAACATCCCTGGTTTTCAAACAAATTTTAGCAGTAATCAAGGCACTTTCCATTTTATATATATTGAATGTGGGCAATCAAAACCCTGGATGTCAAGGGATTACTGTTGTTATAAAGCTTTAATGATTATATGTATACTATAGTTTAGGGTCATGCTACAAGCAGAAATTATTTGTATGTTTATGTCTAATATTGAAAAAACTCCCATGCACAACTTAAATAGTCTCTATAGCAACATGATTTAATACATTTAAAAAATTACCCCGAAAATATCTGAATTTAAACTACCTTAAATAACAAATATTCTCAGATATTTAACACAAACCATTTTATTCATGTAGAATCTTTGTTTTCTGATTTTAATAAATTTTATTCATGTAGAATCTTTGTTTTCTGATTTTAATAAATTTTATGTAATTAGTGGAATGTTGAGTTTATCATTAATTTAGTGTTGTGCATGTATAAAGATAATATTGTTTGTATTAAGATAACGTTGTGTATGTTGCAGGGTATGGACACTGGTTTTGGTGATGATGAATCGTACAACGTCTATGACAAACCTTGGAGAGATACCAACTCACTCGCTTCCCATATCTACAGACCTGGCAAGAACATTGATAAAGAGATCTACGGAGATGACTTACAGAGTATTATCAACACTAGCAGGTTAGTCATTTTGCTGTTATCGACAAGTCTTTGATAAATGTGGTAACTGGTTGCTTCTTTGTCAGGTTCCACTCACACTTCACTTGTCTGGTTCTAAGCACTAGTGCCTAATAGCGTTGAAGTAGAGGTCGGCAACCTTTTTGTCTTTTTATAAGGGCAATCTACACATGGTGGGTGTTTGACAAGCAAAAAAGGATGAGTGCCGGCTCTTTCGAAAAACCTTATTGGTTCAAAACGTTTTTAGCCTTTGACCAGGTGGGGGAGAGTTTTCAATGCCTCAAAAATTTAAGTTTCATCAAAAGTAAGGGTGTTAAAAGTTCAGCGGGAGATGCATACTACTGCTAATTTTGTTCTTGAAGGATAATGAAAACCACATCATATACCTAGTCCTCTAAAATAGGTGGGTCATGGCTGCTCTCCACTGGTCTGATTTTTATAATACTAATGGTCAAGCTTCATTCCACAGATGAACTTTGCTGACCACATGTTCTTAGAGGACACCAAATAATTAAGTCATATTCAAAATTCTAGCTTGATAGTCAGTCACTTATATGCACCCTATAGTCAATTATCTTCAAAAGGTTTTTGGCATTAAAAGTGTGTGTTAAAATGTCAAGTATTTTCACCATTTTATTTGTACTTAAATAGAAACTTTGTTTTTTCAGATTTGTACCTAGTAAGGAGTTTGGTGGTACAGATAGGAGCGGTGCCAGTAGAAGTGGTCCTGTTCAGTTTGAGAAAGAACAGGAGGAGGATCCTTTCGGTTTGGACAAGTTCTTGACTGATGCTAAGAGAGCTTCCAAACGACCCAAGGACGACCGAGATCGTAGAGATGACAAACGTAGGAGAAAGGACTAAACTTAATTGTTTAGGTCGTCTTTTAATCACTTGACCTCATCTTGCTACCAACAGTTGTTAATGTTTCTCCATAAAGGCTCCTTATTCCACATTTAATAAAATCAATAAATTCCTTTTTTTCTAATTAGTTTTCTTTTGTAATTTTAATATTGCTTATACCATTACATAATTCTATGTAATTTAGTAAAATAAAATTAGTAGGGATGAAGATTTAATCATCAAAGTATTTGATCAGAGCATTTGCAAAGCTTTTGGGCACGGCTTAGCATCAATTGAATTACTAAAATGGTAGCCAACACCCACTGAGGGGTTTATGTTACATGTGGTCCTAAAAGTATCAGTCCCTTCTTCACTTAGCCACTTATATGTACACTGCTCATTATTGAATAACAACTGTATTCCTTTTATCCAGTATTTGAAGTGCATGAACCTATCAAACAGGACCTAAATGAGTGGATCTATTTGATAGATTCGATCAAGTGGTTGTCCTACCCCTAGCATTAGTTATTTTGTCTTTCTTTCTTTTTTTACTCTTCAATCCCTGGAGTCCTTGACGATTTTCTAATCTGGTATTGCACCCTTATAAGCAAATAGGTTACCGACCCATTTATATCCTCTCTGCACTCCTCCCCTTACAGTATTCGGACCACATTCTTCACAGTGGTCCAGCCCGGAACTGCGATAGTGAACATTTCTCGCAGGAATTAATATGTGAAAATGCCAATCATATGCCCTTACATCAGAAGTATGCAATTATGTGCATTAATGCCTGAAATATGCAATTTGAATTTAAAGAGGTCTAGTTATTTCTAAACATCATAAGTAGTGGAAAAAAAAATCACTTGAGGCAATACAAAAATGATATGCATAGTCCAAACTCTAATTAACATCACTAGGTCATTGTATCAAATCTCTAGGTCTCATTGGCTCTCCTTCCATTATCCCACATAGTCAGACAACCTAGTAAACAATCTATCTATATTATTAAAAAGTTTTGTAAACAAAAAATTTCAGAGAGAGAGTGATATATAACTGTTTGATAAGAGTGCGATAGGAGATAAGGGGGGAGAAAGGTAAACAAACAAGTTCAAAGAGAGAGTGATATATAACTGTTTGATAAGAGTGCGATAGGAGATAAGGGGGGAGAAAGGTAAACAAACAAGTTCAAAGAGAGAGTGATATATAACTGTTTGATAAGAGTGCGATAGGAGATAAGGGGGGAGAAAGGGTTAGGCCGGGGGGAGAAAGGGGAGGTTCTCATAGTAAATAAAAGGCTTTGAGCGAAATGATTCGGTGAACTGTGACGTCATTCCCGAGGCAATAAACAAAACACGGGACGGTTGGCTCAGTGAAATAAAGAAAGCGCATTGTTTGTTTACATGCCTTAATCAAAAAGTGACAGCTTTCAATACACAAAAAATCAAAAATATAATATTAATTAAATTGTCGGCTACTATTTTGATAAGTTATTAGATCTACTTAAAGACCAACAAATCAAAAGAAACCTTTACTTTTATTGGTACCAAACAAAAATGTAATGTTAATAATTATGTTTAGTTTTGATAAAATTGTCGATCACTACTTAGATAAGATATTATTATATATTTGAACTCCATCAAATCAAAACAAACCATTATTTTAGTTGGTAACAAATGAAAAAATATGTGAAGTGAACGCATTAGAAATGAAACTTAAGTTCTAGAATGAATCGCTCTTTTAATACTATACCTACCTAAAAATGGAATTGTTTCTTCATTTTTCGAGCACATTTAAAAAAAAAAAAAATTGCTCTTCCTGTCGAGCGCCATGGGCGATCGGTCCCCAGTTTTAAGTGGATATTTTTGTTCCGAGGTAACATCTCTTTTATAATTAAGTGCAAAAACTATTAAAGCGGACTTAAACTTTTAAAACGGTCCCCGGTTCTTATAGTAAATAGACAAAGTCATTCTAATACTCTGTACTAGGCAGAGCATAGTACAGTACCCCCCGAAAGCAGCCGCAGCGCGGCCGCTTTCGGGGGGTTGACGAGCGAAGCGAGTAGGGGGCAGAGCCCCCTAGTCATGTATTAAAAAAAAACATATTCAAATTTAGAGATATTATAGCATAAATGTTCACAACAATTATTTTCACAACTCGCTTATTTTAAATAAACAAATTTGGAAAAAACATCCTGAATATTCTTCGACCAAATGTAAAGATACCACCTTTTGGAAATTCCGAAAAAAAAAAAAAATACTGACAAAATACTTTTTTATAATTATGATTTTTTCGATGTATGTATTTATACTTAATATGCTATATTTATTTAAAAAAAAAAAAAAGAAAAAAAAAACTGTCAGAAGATTGTTTATGAGTTTTGAGAATATCAGATCCATAGGATAGTTCAAAGTAGAATTATCCTATTAATAGGTACTTATTAAACATTACTGTGTTGCCTACGTACCCTCGCTGTGACTAGTTCACACTTGACCTGTTTATTTAAGATGTTAAGGCCCTGCGCCCTGCATGATAATAAAACTTCATCTCTCAAATTTTTATTTTTCTAATTAACCGACAGAAAATTAAACTTGTCAAATCAACTCAAAAAAATTAAACTACATATATTAAGTTAAACAAATAAAAATTTAATAATGAAATAAAAATGAAATAAATGTATCTTAAAAGAAATATGCTACTCTATGATTTTACTGAGAAAATATATTTTGAGAAATTTGAACATACAAATAATAAATATTAGGGGATAGAATACATTAAAAACATAATGTTATACATTATATTTAAATTGAATAAGACTTCTTTTTGGAAATCTTTTGTTTGTTAATTAATTTTTATTATAATCGTAATAATAAACTTTAATATCTATAATAATGTATAAATATAATAATCTTAGTTGTATTTGAGTTATGTATATTTTATTTTAATTAAGTGTTTAGTTTATTGAGAAGATTCTAGGATTTAGTTTGTATCCCAATTCTGACAATCTTGAGAAAATGGGTTGTGTCAATTTTTCAGGTGAGCCAAAAAAACAATTTTAATTACTTATCAATTTTTTTTTTTTTTTTTTTTTTATATATATATTTGTGAAGAAACTTCAAATTTGGTTGGTTAGAGGTTGGGTAAATTGAGTTTCTTTAACAATTTAGCCAACTATTAGACTACAAAAACCAATTTTCGGTGAGAATTCAAAAAATGTTCAGCTCTCCTGCAAAATTGGCAAAATGCAGCTTAGCCAATTTTAGGGATATTATATTAGATAATATTTTGCCGGAATAGGGAGATATTACACTTTTATTTCAGAAAACTACTAAATCTATCTACTAATACTTAGTGTATTTTTATATATACAATAAAAATATTAGAAAAAAATATTGGATTTGTAAATTAAATTTTCTTTTAGTAGAGAAATGTTTTCTTTTTTTTCTATTAAAATAGCTTCACTGCTCATCCTATAAATAAATTATGTATAATTATAATAATATAAATATATAAGTGTGTAAAAATATATTTAAGTTTTTTTTTATTTATTTAAATTATTCCACAACTAATAATTGAAATCCATATTTAATTGGATCGAAACATTAATAGGTATAATAAGTAAACAAAAAAAAAAAAACATTACTAGGCATAATAGAAGGGCCAGCGTAGCTGAATGGTTAGTGCACTCGACTCTGAAACCAAGAAAACCCGGTTCTGAGTTTGAATCCCAGAGAGGTGAGACATGTTTCACACTAATGATCTTATCGAGCAGATGAGTAAAGTGGCCCGATTACCCCTGTCCTGTTATAACCCTGGCAATTGATCGGGACTAAAACCCAAAAGAAAAAAAAAAAAATAATAATATACAGAATAACCTGATTATTATGGACTCCTTATAACTCAGAAACCTGTCTTAACCTTAAAATTTGATACAATGTTTTTGTATCTGTACAGACTCTGCTCAATTAGATCACTGGAAGAGTGTTAATTAGCCCTCCAAATATTTTGATGACAGCCAGCCACAAACTAACCAAAAACAAAGTGAAACTAATATAAAGGATTTTTTAAAAATATGGGAATGGAATGTTTTCTTAATGGTAAAACCTTGTTCAAAATGGAAATTTGGGTAAAGACAGAAGGGGGTAGTTGACTGTCTTCTCTATTTATTATCTCTTTCTACCTTAATCTTCAACAGCTGCATAACGCTTTGACAAAAGGTTTAAATAATTATTTCAAAATAAATTAAACATTATCTTTTCTATCTTATTTAACAGATTATATTTAATTATTAAACATAATTTGATTTTATACTCTACTTACATTATTGTAAGTGAAATTGTTTAATTCATATAAAATACATCTTAATACAATTATGAATTTGTTAAAATAATATTTTAAACGATAGCATTTGCAAAGTTATAGATACAATTATTAACAGAAATTGGAGTACAGAGTTATACAATAGTTTAATATATAATGTCAAATCACCCTAAATTTCATCACACTTTGTATTAATCAATTTTAATTTCAATGTAACAATATTTTTTACCTTCTTGCAAATGCATCTTATAGATTTCTATCCTCAACTTTACAATAAACTTTTAAACAAAGGAGCTTGACTAACTACAGTACAACGTATTCAAGGTCAAGCTGATACGACATACTGAATTATTGAGACTAAGATTTTTGTACCAATAGTTTATTTTTTTCTCTCTCTCTCTCTAATCTTGGTGTTACAAATGAGTCGTTATGTGAGGTCCTATAGTCTGTTGAAATTCTATAAGAAATTCTGTTCTTTTTTGTTCTCTGAGTCGTTTAGCGCAGTAAATATGTTTTATATCTTGTATGAAAGGTCGATGCCACCATATGTAAACAGTAGGATTGAAAAAAGCATTTAGTAAACTTGTTATCGGTAAAGGGCTTATGATGGTCATTGAAATCTGTCGACAAACATCTCTGCTTAAGTAGTCACTTTTACCCGGACAAAACATGTAGTAGACGATCATGGATATTAAGAAAGGTTCCCAACTTATTACAAACGATGCACATGAAAGCATCGCTATGACAGTTGTTTTAAACGTATACTTCATCGTTATTAAAGTTTCTTTCTTCATCATCTTCTTACGGTAGATAAAATAAAGAGAAAGATAAGTGACAAGTATGACTAAAGCGATGAAGGTTGAAGTGACAATTTGAACAAGAAGAAGCAACGAAACTTGAAACCTTCCGTTTTGAAACAAGACGGTTTTATCTAGAAGTTTCTTAGGTAATACACCGATGAATCCACCGACGCACCATGTCAACAGTGTGATGGATAAAACAACTTTTAAAGTCATCATTTTATCATATTCAATAGCGTACACGATGTATATAAGTCTGTCAATTGCTATGAAACAGATGCTCCACATTGACGCCATATTTGATGAAACAAGAAATGCTGTATGAAAACATAAACACAAATTCATTAGAACAAATATATAAATAATTAGTCATTAAAATCTTCTTAAAGTTAGGTCCTCAGGGATTAAAAAGTTGAAATTTAATTAAAAATATTTCATTTTTTAATATATTTGGCTATATTTCGCCCATACCTGGGCATCTTCAGGCCTTGATTATGAATTGAGATATTACATAATAATTCGTTTTCTTGGAGAAAGAATGTAGGGTTGGAGTAACCTTTCACAACAATAGTTTAAGAGTTACTCTCTTTAAGAAGATTTTATAAAATTATAAGGGATCAACCAAAGAAAATTGACAATAATTAGTCAGTTACTTTGAACCCCAAATACAAATTTTCTTCCACTCATTATAATTTATCATTTTAGAATTTTAATATTTTCAACTTTTAATATCATTGCTTTTATTCTTGTAACATTCTAACCGAAAAGTTTTGCTTTATCCATAAAGATTTGAGAATTGCTTTTATTCTTCATAAACACTTCTATCAATTAGAATCACATTATCTATCTTGCAAAATTTCAAGGAAAGCCATTTACCATAATACCTTAATCCTTCTGTTCTAACATGATGAAGCTTTTTATAACAAAAAGTACATACATGCAACTGTAGGCTACTATTAATATTGTATTGGACAATGTGTCCCCCTGCTTGGTTTCTCTATTTGTCACTTGAATGTAATTTGCACAATATTTTCTCTATAAAGTTCACATAAATCGAGTTTATAAAAATGTAATAAAACATTGATACTTTACGTGATTTTTTTTTTTTTTTTTTTCAAGTAGGGATATGATATGTATTCAATAAAAAAATTAATATGGCCTAAGCTGTACAGCATAAAAAAGTATATAATGACATTATTATTTACAATAAACAATTACCAAATGTTTCCATATAGCTTAATACCTACTTACAACTTTATCTGTTGTTGTTAGGTAACATGATAAAAGCATAATATAAATTAATGACTTGATTAAATTAATTAATTACTGTGGCAGGTGAGCTTGAATTGTTGCATTCTTATGTTAATGAAACTTTTGTAAATTGTGTTATATTAAAGTGACTAATAATTAGTAACATTGTGGCGCCTAGTGAAAAATGACCTTAATCCATAAAATGTATGCCCCAAGAAAAATTATTGAAATTCAGTTTTAGAACACTATGCATTTTTAAGATAATATCAATATAATGACTGTTTTTACTTACGAACGTAGGAAAGGTCTATAAAAAATATATATAATTTTACTTTCTCATAGTAATAGTATGAATAGAGAGAAATTTAAATTTGATTTTATGATTGATGGATTAACGTGTTTTAAAATCCCAAAGTCAAAAATGTGGTTTTTTGAACCTACATTCCTAACTGATTTCGATGAAACTTGGCATACATGTTAAGAACAATCATACCTTGATGGGGAATCAAGGAATTTTAGCTCTAAATTTGGGGGGTGCTACCCCCCTATCCCCTTCAGAACGCTGAAAAATACAATTTTGCTAGAAAATGGTTTCAAAGATTTTGATTAAATATCCAACTATACAAGTTTTTTCCAATGAAAAATACATTACATGTAGAAATTTTTAAAATTCGAAATTTCAGACCTTTCTCCTCTTAATTGAGGGATTTTAGAAGTGTGGCTAACTCAGGAAAAACTTATACTTTTCATAAGCTTTCGAATGGAATAATTAAAGTTGAAGATCAACAGACTAGTTTTTGAATGTTACCTCAGGTGTTATTGGGACAGGATCTCAACCAACTCTTTTACATTGTGCAAATGCAAAAAAAGGCTTCCCTGAACGAAACCGCAACACTTCGGGTTCTCATAGGAAATTTGACAATTAACAAAAAAGTTCGGAAAAACCGGAACAGCTTAGCTTTCGAGATATTTACCAAATACTTTATTAATTAATTTTTGGACGTTTCTCCCCCCCCCCCCCCTAATTAGCCCATTGTTGGTGCCGGTCCCATATAAGTTTCAACCTTCTACGCTCATTGGTATCCCTTTCACACTATTGCTTCCGAGATTACCGAAGGTAATGGAAGCTTGGAAGCTATGTGATCGATCTGACGAACAAAAAAATTTTAGGTCTCTGATCTCGAAAATTCCAACACAAAAATCCGTTTCAGACAACAGGGATCATTTTTGGTTCCGTGTCGGTCGGTCTGTCGTTCAATTTTTGGGAACCACCATATCTTAAAAACTACACGTCCAATTTTAATGAAATTTGGGTAGTAGGTCATAATTAGCCCATTGTTGGTCCCATATTAGTTTCAACCTTCTGCGCCTATTTGTTTTTCTTCCACATGTGCACAAACATACATTTATTTACACCTATAGCTTCAAAAGTACTTATCAGATTTGAATGAAATTTTTATAGTTTATCGAAATTAACCCGCAGATAGCCCCAGATTAATTTGAACCGTCAGCTCTTTAACTCTTGCTAAATTGATACTTTAATTTGTCTAAAAAATCAAAACAATTTTGACAGATTAAAAAAAAACAGGGGTAACAATTAAACCAATTAGCCAATAATGGCTTGCAAAAGCATAAAATCAATGAAATATGTACGTAGGATTAGAGGAAGCTATGAGCCACACCAATTGGCAGTCTATTTTTTAAATGAATAAATAAATATATCATTAAAAGTACTCATTATTTTTACAAAATCTGGATGCTTAGTCAAATAGCCCACAGATTGCACTTATTAATTTCAACCAGTGCTCGATTTTATTCGGAACTACAACCTACCCTCTCTCTAGAGTTACAACCTATGATGCTCTGGAGTTAGCATCGAACTACATTTATATTCTTTATTAATTAATTGTGAGCTATTCTAGAGTAATACTATAATGTCAGTTTAATACATGATGTGCTTAATCAAATTTGTAGTCACTCATGACATATAAAATTTTAACTAAGGATTTAAAAAAAAAAATCTTAGTGCCGATTATTATTATTATTATTTTTTTTTATCAGAGAGAGAGGTCCCGGAACGCCTCAAATCGAGCCCTGATTACAACTTTCTGTTCTCTCTTCAATTTTGCTAAATTCATAATTTTTTTAATTGCGAAAAAAAAAAAAAAATAATAATAATAACTAAGGCAGTTTTTAAATTTTTAGGCAATATTTAATAAATTAAAATGATATATTATTGGTTTCTATAAAAGTATAACATCATGAGTATGTGAGAGGACGTAAGGAAGCTCTGTGCCACACTAATTATTGCCACAAAGGATTTTTTTTTTTTTTTTTTTTTTTTTTTTAAACTAAAGAATAAATATATTTTGATATTTACCTGTTTCAGCTCTGTTGGGTTGATAATCATAATGATAAGGTTCTGCAGATTTACAAGTAATAACAATTTCAATGAGTATCGAAATTAAATTTGCGAAACAAATATTACCGAGTACTAAGTAACTCTTTGGTTTGTTTTGTCCTTTTACTAAAATCAGTATAATCGAAATAAGAATAACCAAATTCAATATTAAAATTACCGGCCCCAAAATACCGATAGCCGTTACAAAGAATTCATTATGAAAATCGAATCTAAATGTCGTGTTTAAAACGTATGATTGTGTCATTTTATTATTTAAGTATCATATTTTTATAAAACATAGTATGTGTTTTTATATGTATTGAAGGTTAGAAAACGTATTAATGAGATTATATTCATCATGAATAACGAAATTTCAATATTTCTATTCTCTCATCCCCTCCCTTTTACATTATAAATCATATCTTGTTTTTCCCATTATCATACTAAAAACTGTTTACACATTGTAGTTTTTTTTTATCGTTAAGTCAACAAAATCATTTCTCTATGCATAAAGTGACAAGGAAATCAATGTTTTTTTAGCCCCCTCCCCCCTCCCACTAATCATTATTTCTCCCTCTTGTTCCAATTTTTTTTTAACGATGTATTTATTTGCGTAGTGAGAATCAAGTTACAACTGAGATAAAGCCTGAAGATAAAATGGCACTGACTTTACGAGTGATATATAAACAAAAAAAAAAAAAAAAAAAAAAAAAAAAAAATCCGGTCGATAAATGCTAACGTTATTTTTATCTTTTATATCTTCACACTTTAATCAGATTTAATTTATGAATAAATAACCTGCCCCTCCAAATTCTTGGATAAACGTTGATCAATTTTTTTTTTTACAAATATGAAAATACTAGCATGATTGATTTTTTTCAAACTATTCAATGAAATAGAAAATTTGTTTTGATGCAACAATTTATTTCTGACTACAATCGTACGTTTGTAAAAATGTTCCGGACTTAGCTAGAATTCCCTAATGACTTATGTCGGAACTTAGCCATTGATAAACTTATCGCTTTTATATTTATCCCATATATCTTTTATTTATACTTTGCATACGTAAATAGCTCAATGTCTAGATACATTTATTAGATAAAGAATTAAGTCAATTATCTAACTTCTATTAAAATAAATTGGATGACATAATGCCCACTTTATCCTAATTAATTACCTTTTTTTTGTAATTTGCAAGTATATATATAATATATATGTATATTTTTATATATTAAGTATATTTTTATGGTGGCAGAAGCACTAAGATCATTCTGAAGAAAAACATTTATTAGTCATCCGAATTCAAAAATTTCAAGACAGAACTGCGTTTCGTTTATGAGAGAGTGGAAACGGATGAAAAAATCAGATTTAAAGCTTATTCTGTTTTATAAGATAAGCTATAAATAACATAAAAAGTCAGATTTTGGTATAACTTATAGTTCTTGTGTTATTCTTCTTGTTCTTATCTTATACCATTATATGTTTTGTAAATCTGATCGCTCAGATTGGCCAACCTAAGTCCTAAATAAAACAAAAAACAAAAATAAAACCTCTAAGCGGTTGTCTTGTGATATTTTTGTTTGTCTAGTTGGCCCTAACTTCCCGCCAAAATCTCTAGCTCTCATTGGCTCCCCCTCCCGTTTTTTAATTTTTTTTTTATTTTCCCAGATTTTTGTCAGATTTACAAAACATAATGGTATAAGTATAGTGATGAGCCTCATAAAGAACCCGCATAGAAAAATTTGAATTTTGCTCTTATATAGGCCATATTTGTTTTGAATATGGCTATCAGGAAACATTTTCCTGGAAAAACTTACCTATTCTTTAAGCTTACATAAGCTTTAAAATTATATGGAGCATGCCATATAAGCAATAACTTTTTTTTAACAACCACATTTCAGCCATATTTGATTTCAAATAAAAAAAACCTTATATTTTGTATCAATAAATCAAAAAATTAATGGTAAATAAATTATTAATATACTTTTTTAATTATTTAGTGTCTGAATTTTCGTAAGTAGAGGTTTGTCTCTTTAAACTTCTAGGGATTTGCAAACGTTAAACCACTCCATATCATAATAAATAAATTGATTTCCAGTATAATATTTATTTATATTTTGTATATTATCAATAAATAGCAAATAAATCAGTAATGTAAAAAAATATATATACGATGTTTGCCCCCAATTAATCTCTGATGGGATGAACAACACTGCAGTGCAGTTCGAGAGCATATTGAAAATTAAATTGTGGTACCATAGCCAGAGTCCGGAACATACCTGGGAGCAACGATATCTACTGTGAAATACTGAACCTTGACAGACTAAAACGTAGTCTTATTATCTGCATCAGGAATTAAATTGGCCGGATGGAGGGTTAAGTATACATAAAATAATGCAGAGTTAGAGTTTGAAAATAACAGCCGAAGGTTGGTTAAAGGTTTCCTCTGCCATTAATAAAATTCCATGAAGTTTGATAAATCAAGAAAGATAATTATTTAATTTCTAAAATCACTCTACTATTTACAAATGTACATTCCAATAATTATTACATCAGTACCAGATAAACTAGCATATAACGATTGAATTTTTTCTAAATTAATATAATGTAAATTATACAAGATTAAGATTAACCAATGGCCCCTAGGGGGGAACATAGGGATTAAGGGCTTAAGATCTCCAGAGCCTTAAATTGTGTTAAATTCATATTTTATAATAATTTAATAATATACATATAGCATTAAAAATTAGTCATAATGTTTGCTTCCATTAATACAATGCAAGTGTAATTTAAACGGTGTTAGAATAAGGATATGCCTATGTAGATCAAATATTAAAAATGAGTAATTTCAGTGTATATTTTATAAATATGTTTTAGATCTTTAAGTGGGAATTAGTTCCTCTTTTTCCTAACCATCTCAGGGTTCGAATATTGTCTATTATAAACTGTAAGTAAGTAGATGTTTCTCTCCACACTAACCTTGCAAAGCTCGTACAAGAGGGAAGTTGATTATTTTCCTAATCATGATCTCTGGGTAAGGAAAGGTGTGGTGGGATTGAATCCCCCCTAATGCCCTAAAGGATAGACCTCGGTCTTGGTCCTAACTCCCAGCACACATAGGAGAGGCAACGATCAGCATTAAGGTTAGAAACTAAATCGTGATTATTAATTGGTCAAATCTCTTCATTAGCATTAGGTTTGTCTAAAATTATGTTCATTATTTATTTATTAAGGATGTTTGACAACTTTCTGGGTGGTTGTTGATTGTCTATGATTTTCTTTTGCTCAAATGTCAGATATGGGAGTTGAAATAGCTTCTAATCTCTTTTTCTCTCTGACTATATTTGGAAATAAGACGACTTTAAATGATTCCATAAAAGGTTTGTACCACCAGATGTAAGCGTTTGGATTTATACAAGAGTTGAGTAGAGTGATCCATGGAAGAGGGTACATTATTGTGGACCACAACTCCTCACAAGGATAGTTATCAGGTTCGATAGAATTGCATTTAAAATAATAAACAGTACTTGTTATTAAATAAGGCTCCCACGATAGAATGAAAAGCAGAAGCATGAAAAGGAGGAAAACTAGAGTCCTTATTATAACGGCGTTCATCGTCAAACCCTTACTATTGTTGATTAAATTGACGGAAAATCGATAAAGCATTATTATCACAGCAAACATTATGATGATAAGCAAAGTTGCTACGGAAAATTGTACAATCAAAATTGCCGGTATTGTATCTGAATCGTACTGTATGAAGTTTTTAAAAATAAGTTTTGTCGGTAGAAATCCGATGATAATACTAAAAAGCCATGTTAAAATTATCAAAGCATTGATACGATTGGAAGTCACAATGTTGTCGTATGTGACGGGACACATTATGTAGATTAGACGCTCCACTGTTACAAGACAAACGCACCACATCGATACCAGCAGAGGCGTTAGAACAATACCTATAAAAAAATGATAAAACAAATTATAAAGCACATCTTTAAACCGTAAGTTAGCGAGAAGGGTTGAGATTTAAAAGAAAGGCCTACATTGAATACTTTGATCTTTAACCAGATTTGTTATTGTTATAGTTTTGAAACAACGCTTTTATTCTGTATTTTTTGGGGGGTTTTGTGTTTCACACTTTTAAAATACATTTATGTATTTAGTATATTAAGTGACAACTGTTGAGATTCTAAAGGAAGACACATTTAATACTTTAAGCTCTAATTAGATTTGTATTTGTTGTTAGTTTTGGAACAACCTTAATTTCTGTATATTTTGGTGACTTTGTGTTCAACGCTTCAAACTAATTTTATTGATCACATAAGGAGTTTATTAAAACAATATCATTGACTAAGAAAATATTAGAGTAAATAAAAACTATTTCATTTTTTTGAAGCCCTGTCAACGTTATTAAGGAGGTGTAAATAATATTATTGTATACATGTGAACGGTATTGTGCAGGTGCAGTATTATGTGATTCTGTGGCAAGCCATGGTCTTAAATTAATGGCCCTCACAGGTTGAAACTTACAGTATACAAAGTAGTCAAAAGTATAATAGCCCTTATTCGTTGTAGTAGTTATTTTTCAATTGGCAGATCATAATGGTACAAAATTAACTGGAAAAGGAAAAAAGAGGAAGAACAATTTCACTGATGGTTTTTGCACCAATGTAAGAACCAAAACATATAATCTTCAAAGCTGTTCCCTGCTGGACATGGCAGAGTGATGGCTAGCCGGTCTACCAGTGCACAATGAACTTCCTCATCACCATGTCTTGCTTTTGCTTCCGAGCTTACTGAAGGTAACGGAAGCTATGAGATCAATAATGTGTGAATAAAAATATGTTGTCTCTGATTTCAAAAATGCCAAGAAAGAAATCCATTTCAGACATCAGGGAACATTTTTGGTTCCGTTTCAGTCTGTCGCTCAATTTGTGCGAACCAACATATCTTAAGAACTATACGTCCGATTTTAATGAAATTAGGTATGGTAATAATCTTAACTTTTGCTAAATTGATACTTTAATTCATGTAAAAAATTAAAACAATTTTGACAGATTAATAAAACGGAGGAAACAATTAAATAAAATAGACAATAATGACTCGTAGAAGCATAAAATCAATTAAGTATGTAATAGGATAGGTGAAAGCTATGTGCCACTCAGTCTATTTTTGAATAGTTACTATTTTGTTAAACTAGAAAGTTTAAAAAATGTAAACCAAATTTACCTTTTTCAACAAAGTCAAGAAGAGGATCATCGTCTAAACCACTGGCACTAATACAGGTTATCGCCAAATTCGCAGTTACTGCAATAACATTTGCAACACAGATATTTGCCAACAATAAATAAGGTTTGCATTTAAAATAATCCTTTACAACTATTTTAATCACCACAAATAACACTAAGAAATTAGTAAAATAACTAATCGGCGATAATAAAACCAGACTAAATAAATACGGTCTATTAGTATAATCAAACATTGTATAGTTAGTATGGTTAATTGTATTTTCAAACGATTGTATAATCTGCATTTTTATTGATTTAAAAAAAAAATTAAACTAAAAAATTTAAATATACAAATTTGAAAATTTTAATTTAAATCATCATAGTACAGAAAAAAAATAAATAAATAAAAGGCGGTGTCTTTACATGTGTTGTGGTTTTATTTTACTTTGTGACAGTAATTTTCTGGATCAACCACCTCTTGGATTAATATAGAGATAATGAGAAAAATAAACAAAGGAATTTTTTTTTCCTCTTTCATTTCCAAGTGCTTTGTAAACTCGACAAAACTTTAATTATACCAGTGGACTTTTTAATCAAAATCATTATTAGTTTTTTGAAGTGATTAATGTTTAGTTTGGGAACTGGCTCATAGATGGCAGCAAGGTTTCCTTTTTAAAGGAAAACTGTCTAAATTTGTTTTTGATCTCTCTCTTTTTCTACTCTTTTGATTTCTTTGAAACTCTCAGAGTAAGGAAGGGGTAGAGGGAGCAATGCGATTTGAATATGCGACACCCATATACTAAACCTCTCAAGCGAGCTCAACCCGAACTAAAGTGACAACAGCACGATCACGTGGTCACTGGTCTTTGTCTTATTGGTCTATTCCTTGACCTTACGTGCCAATGGACGCTTGTCAACAAAACCTTTAACACAGGGGAGGATTGAGGGTGCCCCCATGGCTTGGAGGGCCCCGCACCAGGCCATAGAAAATTAAAATAAAATAGTTATACGTTACAGGAAAATTTATAGTTCGCATAGTGAATATTGTCCATGGGGCCTCGTGCCATGCACAAAACTTGAAATATTAGAATTATAAAATTCAGCCGAATTTAGTTTAATGGTAGAGCCTAATACCTAACTATCTTTTTGTGGGGCCCCTTGCTATAAAAAAGTAAAATAAATAAGTTATAAAATATAGATAATTTTTTTTATGTTTAAGATAGCCTGCGGGGCCCCGTGCCATATATAAAATAAAATGAGTTAACATCCTAGTGTTTTCTCCCCCTCCCCCTTTTCAAAATGACGACGATAATGTTATTTATTGTGTGGGGAAAATCTGCATTATATGCCCCACCTATATCTAAACGTCCAATTTAATTCGTTTTTTTTTTTAAGATGTTGCTTTTTACATTACAAAAACGATTTCGGTTGTAGCATCTCGATAAATTTCATCTTTTTTTTTTTAATTTTAGGTAAATTATGGAAGGCTATGGTAATTTTAGGTTGAGGTTAGTACTTTTTGACCTGACCTAACAATAACCTCTTCTATTATTAATCATTACTCTATAAAACGTGACACTTTGTGCATTAAAAAAAACAAAAAAAAAAAACACTCAATTTATTGAGATGTTGCAACAAGAATCGTTTGACAACATACAGATAAATGTCTTGTCTTTTTTACATACAGATATGTAAAAAAGACAAATCCTGTAGAAAAGAATAGTAAAAAAACTAAGTAAATCGGGCAGTACGAAATAATTGGGCCAATTAGTGCAGTTTTACTACTTGATTTCTAAAAAGAAAACTTTATATAAAGAATTCAAATTTTTCATTAAAATTTACCTTGGGCCCTTGGACCAAGGTGGGCTGCAATAACTCGACCACCCCCTAAAATCCAATGTCCTGTTTTAGACTAAACTTTATACTATGGCCACCCTAAGAAAACATGTTATAACTATTGATTAAATGACATAGTTTATTATAGATTTTAAGCCATATTGCATAATAACTGTTGACTGATCTATTTAATCGAAAATGAACTTTTATTATTTTACAATTTCTTTTTAGGTTTATATTAAAATTCTTTTAAAAATACTTGTGTTCATACATTATTGCCAACAAACTACACCATAAGTTTTCTTTATTTTATGACAAAATATTTAAATTAAATCCCCTCAGAGCAGTGGCGTAGCTAGCTCTGATAGCGCCCGCCCGCAAGATAAATAAATGCGCCCCTTAATTAACGCCCTTTACTTAATCCATTTACTTATGAGAATCAAATAAGTTGCTTAGGCAATCTTAAGGAAAATCTTTTAAATATTAGTAATAGACTTCAAAAAAGTAAATATAATAATAATAATTGAAGGGGAAAAAGTTTAATTTTTGTAAATTCTTTAAGGAACTTATTAGCACATAACAAGCACGTACCTAACAAAAAAATCAATATTATGCTTTCACAAACATATTACAAAACTAATTTTTATTTAAGGGACGAGGTTTTTGGAATTAAAATAATATAGGTAAAAATAGAACATATTAAAATATAGCATTAAAGTTAAAATTACACTTATTAACTAAAAAAATTGGTATAGTTAACAAACTTAAACAAAAATTAAATAAAGCTAAAACACAGTTTTAGATTTTTCAGTATTCGACCACAATTCCTGAGCTTTCTACTCCTAATTACTCTTACTCTTAATTGAGGGATGTCAGAAGTGTGGCGATATTAGGATAAACTTCTTCTTTACATAAGCTTTCAAATGGTTTAATTAAACTTTAAGATCAACGGACTAGGTAGTTTTTAAATGATGGTGGATTGAATGTGCAACCAATTCTTGAACCAATGCAAAAAAAGGTTTTCCTGAACGAAACCACAACACTTCGACTTCAGGTTCTTGCAGGGAATTTGACGCTGAACAAAAAAGGTCCTATAAACATGGACTTAAACAGCTTCGTTTTCGAGATGTTCGCCAAAAACATCACTTTTGGGTGTTTATCCTTACAATTCTCAAATACCTACGCTTTTTTCCATAATACTCTTTGAAGCAAATCCTGTAGAGAGTATAATTATACTAATTTTAGCTCTCTACATCAAAATCCTTTAAAATTGAGTGCTGATGGAGATCACCTTAATTGATTGACTGATAAAGTGACAGGGGACGTTTCGCTGAAAATCAGGGGTTTGTTGTACAGTGCTGGGATTGATATCAGTCAACGAAAAATTATTTTCTCTAAAAGTAAAGGTTTTCTTCAAGGTGTTTTATGATGAGAAGCAGAGCATTGAAGAATTTGAAAGATAAACGTCCTAAAATTATATTTTACTTTCTAAGAGAAAGTATTGTGATGGCGTAAAAATTCGATTTTGATAGATTTACAAGTTTTGAGGCCCCTGAGTCCAAAAAAGTGGTTTTTAAAAAATGTCTGTCGTTTCTCTGTGCAGACGCTTCGAGCCCAAACTAATGGGCCGATTTGTACGAAATTTGGCACACACGTTCAGAAAAATCATACCTTGAGGCAAATCGTGAAATGAATTTTAGCTCCGAATTTGGGGGCGCTACCCCCCAAAACTCTGAAAAACCGTTTTCTCTGAAAAATTATTTCTCGAAAACTGTTCCGATGATTTTTATTTATTAAAAAATTCTAAAACGTAGTTCATTTAAATATGAATCTAACGATATAAGCCGTAATCCGTGAAACATCTAGTTCCTGAGAAAATAGCTTTAAACGCAGACGGAGAAAGCCCGGGCAGTGGCGGCGGTAAGATATTGGGGGCCCCCTATTTCCCTTTCAAGGAGCCCCCAGGGGCTCCCAGATCCCCGGGGCCCCCCCGTGCCGCAAGCCCTGCAGGCCCGTTATCGCCACCACTGAACCCGGGTTCGATTCCCCGCCGAGGAGAAAATAGAAAATATTTTTATGATATATTTTGATAAAATGTTCAATAATGATTAAATGTACCTGTGAAAAATAATGAATGGAAAAAATGGGCTATGTAATAATGAACTCGGATATGAGAAAATTGACTGAGTTGACTCGGACCGATTTTGGAAAATATCTCAAATACAAAACTTTTCTGGACCACGTTTATAGTAACTTTTTTGTTGTCCGTCTAATTTCCTATAAAACCCACAGTTTTGTTGAGATTCGTAGTGAAGTTTTAATAATTTAAGCTTTGAAAAGGATCATTCAGCCGATGCTGAAGTAATGGATAAAGCAAGGAATAAAATAAATGCTCAACATACTTCAGGAAAATTAGATGACGGAGTCTTAGAACGATTTATTTTTAATTTGTGATTAAATATATATTTTTTAATACCCTTTAATGTAATTATTATTATTTGTTTATTTTAGTAGTATGTATTATTATTATTTTTTTATTTATTTTTTTTTTTCACTTTCTCCCTTTTTAAAGTTCTGCTTATGTTCTCTCCTCCAATTTTGCGCCCCCCTCAAGCAAGGCGCTGCGGCCCGATAGCTACACCCCTGCCTCAGAGATGCATAAAAATGCTGTTTTGAGAGGTCATATTTTCAAAATTTTATTTCAAGACCCCCGGACCCCCTTAAAATGTTTTTTTTTTTTTTTATTTAACATTAAACTAATTATAAGCTGAGAACATGAATTCCGGCTAGTAAATTTAAAGCACTCAACTGTAGTTTTCAAATTATAGGGCAGATCACAATTAATAAATAGCAACACAGTTTAACTTTTTATTTACAATGATAATTTAACCATAAAAATCCAAAATATCATGAAGAACAAATAGCTAAGTATAACAGAGCTTAATTATTACAATCACAGAAAATCTTTCTCTTTGATCACGTTTGCAAAAAAAAAAGTAGATTAGTTGAAAACTATACAATTTAAGGGGTTTATGTTCAAGTCATATGTTGTGGTTTATTAAGTTATTTTATTGTTTTCTATCAGCAATCCCCCACCCTAACCTAGAGGGCTCCGCCATATTGTATCGCCCAGGGCCCCGCAAAATCTAGATCCCCCACTGCTTTAACATCATCTTGAGCTTTGTTTGATTGTTTTATTATCGAAATGTCAAATATTTAAGAGAAAAATCTGATGTGATTGCTTTAGAAGACGATTTTGTTGTATGCAAGATTGATTTTGGTCATCTAGGAACACATGTTATTAACAATGTAACTGCCTTTAGATAATTAATGCGCTTAACAACAAACACTAAAGTACATATGTATTTATAAAGAAAACTGTATAAAAAAAATAAATTTCGTAAGAAATTATCACATTATACTCATCCTTATCAGTTGGTATCAGGTAAATTTTGAGTTTTTATCGAGATATCGATACTGTTTCACCAAAATGCTGCTTGGGAGGTTTAGTATATGGGTGTCGCATAGAACCACTTTTTGAGACCCCGATTCTATAGTATTGTTCCCTCTACCCCTTTCTTACTCTGAGTTTAAACTCATAAATGTGTGATTTCAAACATACAATTTTCAAGTAATGAAATATCTTTTTATAATTAAATTTAATTGATATAAGACAGGTGTGCTAATGTGCCCAATTTGCGATTTTGGAATTGTTAAACTTTGTAAGTATTGCAAGTGGACATAAAATAATGAATTTGTTATACTTGTGATTTACATTTAAAGCTATTAAAATTGAATTACATTTAATTACTTGAATTACATTTAAGCTTAATGAAAAAAAAAAAAAAATTTAAATCAAATTATAATTATTATTAAAAACGGGAGACAGACAGAGAAAAATAGAGTCCAGCGCCGGGACTGGAGTCTATTTTTCCCTGTCTGCCTCCCGTAGTTAATAATAATTATAATTTGATTAAAATTAAAATTTAAACTTTCCGAAGTATGAATACTACCAAAAAATTAAAAATGAAAAGAAATACACATGAATAAAAAATGAATGTTTAAAGGAACATGTATACCAAATTTCAACAACATTGTTTAACTTTTCAGACAGACAGGATGCATATTTCGTTAAATGTAAGAAGATCACTTACTTACTATGCTCGCTTCAATAATTTTAAGTAATCAAATTATGATTTGAAAAAGAAGCTGTTACCTTTATAGACAAATATATGTATTATTCATAGGCGGAACTAGAGAGCAAGCCTAGGGGGGGGGGG
>KZ651467.1:497779-509226 GCA_001010745.2 Gerris buenoi | reverse complement strand
CGACATCGCAATACTTTCTCTTTGTATATACGTAATACTAATATAAGAAAGTAAATTGGATGGGTACACAATTACTTTATTAGGATATGACGATTAGACGCCGTTGTTTGTTCTAGTAATTCTTCTAGTTGTCTATTCTTCCATACATTGTTTCCATCTAGTTGTTTGTTCTTTTAGTTGTCTGTTCTTGTAACTATTTTTTTTTATCTATTAGTTTGTTCTTCAAGTTGATTATTCTTCTGGTTGTTTCTTCTTCTAGTTGTTTATTCTTCAAGTTGATTATTATTCTAGTTGTTTCTTCTTCTAGTTGTTTTGTTCTTCTAGTATTTTACGTTGACGATAAACTGATAAGATGGACTCCTGGAGTTGGATTTTGGCATCGACTTCATCCCTCAAACTCCTAAGCTTGTTATGCGTATGTTTTATTATTAATCTATTTATTGTTTCGAGAATAATTACTAGTGAAGCAGGTAAATTAATGCTTTTACTTTCTCGTTTTTTTTTGTTTTTTTTTCGTAAAAAAAAAAAATACCACTTGGCAAACGGTTTATCAATCTTGCGCAGAGGGACGGCTATTGAAAGTTATCAATTTTTTATTCGTAAAACGAAATCGCTCGCTGTTTTTGTTACGTACATTGTGAGGAGGTCGAGGGATAGCAATCTTATACTGAAATACATATTATTTATATATATGCTAAGAGGTTTTAGGTATCAGTATAATTGTGGAACGGTGTTTTCTAGAGAAGCCGAGTTGTACGCGAAGCTTCGGCTGTTCGAAGTAGGAGGCGTGGGCCTTGAAACAGAGTTTTCGAATTTAGGAATGCTCGGGAGCCAGATGAAGTGAAAGGGCCTCCAGTCGGAGACCCGCTGTAGAAAGTAAGCCCGTCCGGCATCCAACCGATATTAGACCTGCTTGTATCTCACACTCTTTGCCCAAAAATAATAACTCCTTTTTGACTTTAAACTTAAATAAGGAGACCAGGTCTAAGCTCTTACAAGAAAAATTCACATGGTTCCGCTCAAACCGAAACAACACAATGCTACTAAATTCCTTCAAATACTTATTTTAATTTCTTATTATATTTGTAAAAGTTTAAAAAGCATTTCGCATTATGTTTTTACCTCTCAACCAAGGTAAAGATCTTGAACCTTGATCTGGACATTCATTACATTGTAGTTCCACTTCAGAAGAACCTCCGGTTTCCCTTTTTATCAGGTCCGTCCAACATCCGGTCCGTGACACTAGTTATAGGAAGGGGGTGAGGGGATCCAACTCTCGAGATTAAACGAAATAATTAATACTCTAGGTGTATTCTATATACAGTGTTCTACATCGCGAGGGAGCCGGCGGAGTGCTCTAGGGATTTTTAGGAAGAAATATAAACATAGGGCATCAATCTAAGTGAGATCCTTGTGAGCAAAGGAGGATTTTATAGTGCACCATTCTACCCAAAACTTTTAGATTGACGGAGCAGAAACAAAGTGACAAAGTACGGCTAGAGTATGGCAGGGTGTGGACACCCTGTTTATATAAAATTAATGTTGTTTCTGCACATTGGTCAGAATAGCAATGTTTTTGATACTCTTTCACTTCATACAGTACGAAAACCTAAACTAGCATAAACTTATTTATCTGTCTGACTGTACGCCTTACGCCTGTAGGTCTATATGTATTTATATCGTCTCAAGATCGACTATAAAGGCGCAAAACTGGCTAAACCAAGTCCATATTTTAACATAATGGCGTAACATGTGATTTACGTTGAAGGCTTGGTTTCATAAAAAAGTATAAAGTAGAACCTGGGTTTTTAACCATTCCTTTCAAAATTACACTTTGATTTGATGGTTTCCATAACAATTGTGGCTGGTGATTTTTTAAAAAAATCAAAACAAAGATGACATTTAAAACTACCATTTTTAAGTTTGCTCTATTAATATCGTGATATGATTACTGCTTACTTTTTCATGGGTTTATTTTTTAAATAATTAATTTTAAACTAGTTTTGTTGTATTAACTTTTTTAAATAGCTTCAAAACTACGATTTACAGGGTATTTTAATCTTTATATGGAATTAATTATTCATATTATAGTCCTGATTTTTTTGGCTTTGAAAACAAAACTATTTAGGAATTTCATTTAATTGAATATTGAATGGCAAACATTATAATAGGAATCATAGCCACTTATTCCTGGTTCGTTATATAAAAAAGTGTTACAAAGTTGACTTGAAGAAAAGGTGTATTGTCTATTTTAACGAAATATTTTACTATTATTAGTTAG
The DNA here is from genome assembly GCA_001010745.2 of Gerris buenoi. Taxonomy (NCBI): domain Eukaryota; kingdom Metazoa; phylum Arthropoda; class Insecta; order Hemiptera; family Gerridae; genus Gerris; species Gerris buenoi. The sequence goes on along the minus strand of KZ651467.1, from coordinate 506,945 downwards.
TCCTTCTTTATTGGCATAATATTCCAACGTGTTAGCAAAAAAATGTGATGTGTGTATTTTCTACCTAGACTGGGAAAAGCAACATGTAGATGTAGGTGCTAACAGCTATCTACTCTTTGCTTCACATATTTACGTCTCTGATAAGCACATTTGATGTATTACGTGAGGGTGCAAATTTAGGATATGATAATTTTGACAGAATTTTTTATTCATTGATATCAGTCCAGTAGTTTGAACTTTAGCGACTGTGTACAAATAAACACATAAAATTATTGAAAATTCCATGTCTGGAAATCATTTCTACCCATTATAAACAGTTATTGTGCTTTATGGAAACACTTATTAAAAGATTAATGTGTATATTACTTAATAGTAATATACACATCCCTATATCCAGGAACCAAAGATTTGGGCACCCGTTGGGGGTGGAATCAGCAGTAGAATTGGGGGGGGGGGACCAGGAGGGTCCAGGGGTCCACCCCCGGAAAATAAGGTTCAAACGGTAAATTTTAGGATTTATTAGAGTCTTTTCAGCTAAAAAAAAAGCAATCAACTTAAAGTTAGTTTAAAATTGTTTTTGTAGATTGTTTTGTGAATTTTTGAAACATCTATTTACTAAATCGGTTTTTAGACTAAAAAAAATTATTTTAAACCTGTAACGGTATACTATGCTATTAATTTTTCATGATTCATTATAAAATACCTTCACAACATACTACATATTCAGTATGTTGTGAATTCACTTAAACTAGTGAATACACACTTAACTGAGTATATAAACAAACAACCAATAAAGTATGCAAATAAGCAAACAAAAAATAGTTTAATGATTGTATCCCACACAAACATGTAAGTGGGAATCCCAGTTTTAATTGTTAATATCAATCCATAAACAATAACAATTATATTATTTGTTGGGTATGAAAATAATAAAACATAAGAAATGCACATTATTTTATTAAATTGATATTTTTTCGTAATTATGTTGTATTTTGGGGGAGGAATCCCCCCTCCCGGTGGATCCGCTCCTAGCAACCATGCTCCTCTACGTAGGAAAGCGTGTGTAAAGAATATCTAGTTTTTATTTTTTGCTAAAGCTTGAATGCCTGTCAAGTGACCGTTTATGGCTGGACTGGACACCCATCAATGCTCATAAACAGGACTGCCATAATAAAAATTGTTATTTATAATTTTGTTATTTTCTACGAACAAAAACTAAATTAAAAATGTCATAGGGTTTGAGGGAGGTCTTTGCAAAACAGGATTTTTTTAGTAATAGATATTTTTTATTAATAAATCCCACTAAAGAGACCACTTGTGGTATATCATTTGTTATTCTGGATCCCGCGCACAGCACACAGTTGATGGGGAAATCCTGCCGTAGAGAAAAGCGGATTAGATATTTAAGTATATGTAGATTGTTGGTTTTGACCCACACTTCAACGATTTAAGTATATGCTTGAAGGTTTCATTTGTACTATTTACTTTGTCATTGGCTTTAAAAATTAAAAAAAAAAAAATCTTAATTAATTTTATTGCATTTTATGTAAATAAATAAGGCGTAGATTAAGAATATTTATGGTTTTATCTATTGCAGTAAATAGGCTTTAAACTACGATTTTCAGTTTATTTTATTTTCAATCATGTAAAATTAATGATGTAGGTATATTGTAGTCATGCTCAGTTTTTATGAAGGTTTAGAGGTTTTGGAAACGATTAGGCGCCATTTAATTGATTGCATAGTATATTAGCGCAAGGAAACTTAAACTGATTCCTAGCTTGAGGGGTGAAGTTATCACTTATCCTTATCACTAATAAGCATAAAAGTATATTTTACTTCTACTACTATAGAAATGAAAGTAATGTAGGACTGTGTGGCGACCTGCTGTCCACTAGGCTGGTCCATTCCAGTATCACTTCCTGCTCCGAGTTACCTGCTTTGTATAAAGTCCATTCAGATACAGAAACCAGTTGCTAGTTTCTTACTTGCAAAGTTTTGCAGGAAACCTGTGGAGAACGAGTCAAGACTCGTTTCCCTACCTAGGCTCTAGAACCGTTCCCGTAGTCTGTCCATTCCTCACTTGGAAAAAAATATCCAGGAAGTAAAAAAATATACCTCGCTTTCGCATTAAAATGTGGCAAAACCGGATTGGAATAAAAACGTATTCGGTTATAAGGTTAGGAGAGAAGACATCGTGAGCGGCTTGTTTGTAGCATGTGTGAATCCGCGAGGATTGCAACCTCCACTAGATTTTACACATCGCAAACCAAAATAAACTTAGACGGCTATTACCGGACAATAAATATAACAAATATTACACAACATTTTTATTCTAGATTCTAAAGAACCCGGATTGTACTGAAACTGTCATTTTACAGTTACCTCGCTCGAGGTTTTTTTCCTGGCAAAAAGATTTGAAACGCGAAAACGAAGCTTTTCTCCGACAACTCGAAGACCGAAAGAGTACGTTACGTAAGCCGAGTTTTTCTTCGAGCTTGTTTACTCTCACTTTGTATAGAAGGAGGAAGCAGAAGAAAACAACCGGTTAATGGACGGAACGGTTCCAGAAGTGGGTCAGATGTTGGAAAAGAGAAGATTGGCAGAAGGTACCGATCTCGCGGGGGTTCTCCTCCTCCCGAGGAGGTCGTCGGCCTCCTGATCGCGGAGCTGTTATATAACTGCCGAGTCTTCACTTCCCTTTCCTACTGACTCCTATTTCCACGCTGTTTTATTCTTGAGGAGCCGTACAAGTCTTCCTTGCGCTCCCACAGGTAATTAAGCCTCATCAACAGGCTGACCTGAGCGGAACCCCTTCATTATTGCCAGATTATACATGAAAAAAACCTCTTTCCGATTTTAATATGAATAAGAATTTTCTCTAGAATAATTTTGAGTTGCCGAATAGATTAACAGTGGAGGGATGCTGGGTTGTCGGTCCTCTTGCGTAATATCTCGTTCACTTGACAAAACTACCCCGTCAACAACTATCCTCTTCAAATTGACATCTTCCAACTGGACAATCCTAAACGGTGACGTGATTCATCAGTCGACAAGCGTAGATAAAATAGGAAGAACAACTCGTGTGCGGTACAAAAAAGATCGGATGTAAAGAGAAAATATCAAGCAGGGAATCGCACTCAGTGTAAACTCGCACATAAAAATAAGAAAAATTATTAGAAAGAAGAAGTGGCCATGATAAACTCAGGGAAGCCTCGCGTAGTTTAGTTGTTTTAAATAGTCTAAGTCTAAAATAATATTAAATATTATGTAATTCCTTCAGAGCATTTGTGAATAAGCATTATTGTAAAAGTCGTATATTACCGATACATTTATAAGTTTATAATGAGTGACTGTTGTGCCACACATGGGCAAATCTGGTGTGAGGCAAATCACCTCTCTTTGAGAAACAACCACTGTAAATTGCTTCAAGCCTGTAGGTCTCAAGTTTTCTTATAGTCTTATAGAAACCAAGGATCGACTAGGTTAACATATAACATATGGAAGGAGGATTGGTCAAACTTACCTAACAAACTGAAGCAACTTTTTACTACCGCCTTAAAGACAGAATCGTGATATGATTGGTAGTTTTAAATATTGCTATATTTGTTCAATTTGTTTCCATACAATCCGTAGACGTATTGGTTTTAAAGTGAAGACTGCGGCACGAAGGATGTCTGTCTCACTTCCACTGTTAAAAGCTTCTTGAGGGAAGTCGAGCAACGTCGTCTTAATTTAAACAAACAAACTTTACTCGATTGTGTTTTAGTTCTTGGCCTTGTTCAAGTAGGTAATTTGTTTAAAATCCCGAATATTATAAGTGAAAAAAAGTGTTATTTAGCGTTGTTAATATAGATTAGTTATATCTAGATTAACTAATCGAGCATATTTATTAGTTAGTTTCTATGCAATCCACATGACCAATACAAAATGTCGCTTGAATAAGCGATTTGGCTCTTCCGTTAACTAATAAATTGCCAAGTCAGGGTTTTGTGGATTTCTTTTTTCTCAGTGTAAGAGTATATGGGCGATAAAGTTTTTGGAAGGCGGTGGGATGGCCCGGGTTGTAATATTGGGGTGAAAGTTGGGAGCTTTGAGATGTTTGCAGGACTGGTCTGCGGCCGAGGTAGGAAAGTGAAAGCGTAGCCCCCACCAGAGCGTTGTTGTATTGTGAGTTCCTCGAGATCTCTTCCTGGTCACGGTTCGGCGGTTCTCCTTTTCTTCCTGCTCCCTCCCTTATCACAGCACCCCACCCGTTTTATCCTTAATCGAAATGTACGAAAAATAAATAGTTTTTAATTTATTTGAAAAATAGTCTGCCAATTAGTGTGGCACATTCCTTCCTTGATCCTATTTCGTATTTTATTGATGTCATGCTTTTACAACCTAATATTGTCTTATTTATTTAACAATTTCCCCTGTTTTTTTAATACCTGGTCACCATTGTTTTGATGTTTTACATGAATTAAAGTATCAATTTAGCACAAATTATAGAACTCATACAGGGTTTGTCGGCAAGCTACTTTTGATAGACCATCCACATTTCATATAAATCAAATAAGTAATTTTTTTTAGGATAGTGGGATAAACAAATTAGTGTTTGTAAATTAATTAATTATAAATGCTAATAATAAATTAATTTTGAAATGAAAATATTGGGCACAGATGGTTGAAACTTATATGGGATAACGATGAACCAAAAAAGGTCTCTGATGTCTGAAACTGATATACAGTGTGTCCCCGGATCGACCCATGAATAGGTGAAAAAGACTAAAAATTTTTGAATTAAAATTTCATCTTCTGGGGTTCAGCCCTGCTTGGATAGAAACTAATGTATGTCATAATTTAAGTTTCGGAAAATCAAGTATGTCTTGGAAATTTACATAATAGTTATTTTTCCCACTAGTAAAGTGCTTCTTCTCTAGGAGATACGAAAAAATGTTATTAGAAAAAGTTGTTCAGAAAGAAAAACTGAGTAAGAATACAAAATTTGAAAACGCTCCGCCTACTTTGATATATTGCATTATTTACCGTTTTTTGAATTGTTGAAGATATTAAAAAATTCCGAGAGGAAAAGTTCTTACAAAATTGATAAATTATGCAAGTTCAAACAAATTTTAGTTTACTTTCAATGACTGTTAAGAAATACTTTCATTGTCTGTTAAGAAATTTAAATATTTATTATAAGATATAAGAATAATAACAATAACAAAACAAATAATTCACGATTAAATTTAATCTTTTACTAACATAATAATATTAATAGTGGTATTTGCGAAATTTGAAACCAATTTTATGGCACAGAAAACACCATAAAATTATTATTTTTAACCTCATATTTTTAACAGCACAATAGGCACTATGGAGTGGTAAATTATGCAATATATCAAAGTAGGTGGAGCGTTTTCAAATGTTGTATTCTTACCCAGTTTTCCTTTCTGAACAACTTTTTCTAATAACATTTTTTCGTATCTCCTAGAGAAGAAGCACTTTACTAGTGGGCAAAATAACTATTATGTAAATTTCCAAGACATACTTAATTTTCCGAAACTTAAATTATGACATAAATTAGTTTCTATCCAAGCAGGGCTGAACCCCAAAAGATAAAATTTTAATTCAAAAATGTTTAGTCTTTTTCACCTATTCATGCGTCGATCCGGGGACACACTGTATGTCTTGAAATTTTTGAAACCAGGCACATATTTTTTTTATTTTTTTTCAAAGCTCTAATCTCATATAGCTTCCATTAGCTTGGGTAAGCTCGGAAACAAAATAATATCTAGACGTTCAATTGACAAACTAATTTTCTGGTTTTATGGTTAACAAAGATTTTAATTCCCTGCAAAGAGAATTTTAACAAAGCACTGACGAGCTGTATAATAAAGCAAAGTTTATTCTGAAGCAGTTTTGATCTACATACTAAATGTTCCATATTATAATCCTTAGATATAAAATTAAATTACAATAGCTGCAGTTTAAAATAAATTTTACTTCTAAGAAAAAATAGTTAACACACAAAATTTTGTTTCAAGAACTCTCTTTTAGCTTGGCACCACAGCCCCAAAACCAAATTAAACGAACAAAAACTTGGTGGAGCATTGCACCAAGTCGAAGTTTGTGCAGAGTACAAGGTTCTAATAAACAAGGTTCTAATAATATGTGCCAAGTACACAGGTTTAAGTACATACCTCGGTAGAGCATTGCATCGATTAAAAGTTTTTCCCGAGTACATGATTCTAAGTATCTCGGTGGAGCATGCTCCGAGAATGCAGGTATTGCAGGTTCCTCTTTCCCCCTAGGTGCTCTCTAAGAAATGTTTTTATAATCTGCCAACTTGAATCAAGATTACGGGCAGTAATATTTCGATTTCGACATTAAACGATATTTCCAGGGCCAATTGTCTAGAACATATAAAAATTTGGAAGTTATCTGTATTTATGATATAAACAAATGTTGTGATAGGATTGTCCAATTAGCCATTTGATTCAAGATGGTGGCCAAATACTTATCCAATCATCTCAAAATTTGGACTATAGCTGTATTATATAATATACAGTATATATCTTTTTAGGATCCGCCATTTTTATTAAATACGAGTATGTTGGCCATTAATAATTCGACACTAAGATATTTCCGGAACTAATTGCAATAGAAACTTGAAATTTGGATGGCAGTTTCCCTTATAAAAAAAAACTTTTCTTTAAATTTTTCTAATCTGGTGACCATTGTGACAAGCACATTTATTTTAGAATATGCCCAACTCAGTAGGTAGTTAGGGGTGGGTCACAGTTAAAAAAAAATGAAATTAATTAAAATAAAAACATGTACTTTTCCTGACCTCCAGGTTCTATTGAAGGGCGAAGAACCAACCTTCTAAAAACTAATATTACATGCATAGTCTTAAGTCTAAACAAAGATATAAAATAAACACATAGGATGGCTGCGTATAGATAATTTAGAAAAAAATATGAGTTGAATTATTGAAGTTAATAGATGGTGCTGGTTGGTGATGAAATTCTAAATTCGGCTCGGTACTAACCACCCTTCACTATAAGGGCTCTGGAGAGGTGCTACATTGTGATGATTGAAATATTAAATTGTGAAGGACCACCACTAATACATTGCTCTTGGTACAACATTCCTTAACTTACCTATACAGCAAACAATTAATTAACTTATTCCTAGAGGCTCTTGGCGGCCAGAGGCTTTGGCCATGAGACCTCTAGAAATGTGGTTTACTATTTTTTTGCACCACTTTCTGGCTGAGGAAGATTTACACCACTATTTGGCTGAGTATGGTGCATATTCTGATTTGAGACGACCATCTAGGAAAAGAGGTTTTATTAATCTTAAATTTAACTTCAGGACATAAATAGCTCATACTGGAAACTCGGTAGACATTTTTTTTTTTACTTCCTTTTACAAACTCTGGCAGTCCTTAGTATAAGTTCCATAGTAAGTGTTAGTATTTATTTAATTTTTGGTATAAAATATTGTGATTATAATATTGAAAAGAGTTATTGGAGTATTTAATTTTCATTGCATTTATCTATACTTTCATAGTAGAATAATAGTTAATGATGAATAATAGTTAGAAGATATAAATTATTATAAGAGTTGCCAATATACATTTACGTAATAATTTTTGTTGATTGTTATTTTGTTAAAACATTTAATTTAATAATTAATGACCTAAAAAAATGTTTGTTCAACATTAAAACATGCGTTCATTGATTTGACGTAATCGTGTGTTTACTCTATTTGATACTAATTATATTATTTATAGAATAAACATGTTGTATATTCTATTCTACTCTACTACGTGCCACTATTCCAATATTGGCCGTTTATTGTTCGAAACCATATTATGTTAATAATTTATTTCAAACCAAACCACAAATATATAATGTTTTAATGAATGATCTAAACTCAATAACTCTGCCCTTGTAAAACCTATAAAAATAATTTTGCTAAATGACGTATATATTAGTTTTAAGGTACATTATAATTTACTTATAATAAAATAAAGAAATAATAGCTCTAAACAGTTATATATTATACCTGACCTAAGCCTTTGGTTCCTTAATCCTTCTATTGCCCTATTCTACCCCCACTTTTTACTGTTATTTTAAATCATAAAAGCTTATAAATTAAATATATAGCTTAAGTGATATGTGACTAAAGAGGATATAACATGTCGAATGCTTTTGTTTATGATTAATATAAAATTGTGGTCACAATTATGTTACTTTTTATTAACCTCTCTACTAGCAGTACTAGTAGCTGTAGTAGTAGTAGTAGTAGTAGTAGTAGTAGTAGTAGTCATAATTATTTCGATGATGGAAGTAATAACCAATAAGTAATAATCTTCATAGTATTAAAGGTTTTATTATTAATTTGCAAAACTTTTTTAAACTTACATATTGATAGATAATATCTGACTTGACCTGTCAAACTTTAATACCTTAGTTAAACGTGATATCTCGGTTGTGGGAGTCTCATGTGGGAATCTGATTCGTTGTGGAAAGACTTGTGATTTTCATTTATTACAATTTCCTTTATCTACTAAAGACCAGCAACATTTAGCATTTGTACTGTTTTCAATCTGAAAAATGTTATTTTTCTTCATTCTTTTGTAACATGTCAAATAAAATTCTCAGAAATATTATAAAGTATCAGCAAAAAATATCAAAGTGTCAGAAAAATAGCAAACAGGGTGTAACATTTTAAGAAAATGTTACCTACTACAAAAATTTTACTATATCGGAGGTTATTAACTCTCCTCCATTGTTCATTTTTATGTATTTAAGTGTAATATTCTGCTAAATATTTATATATTTTTTGAAAATAACTTAAATAATTATAATAAAACAAATTTAATTAATTTATCTTAATTATTTTAAAAAATCACTAAATATTGAGATAAAAAATCCCGTCAAGTACTTGCCAGCAAGTTACTAAAAGGGTTTCTTCGGTCATAAGAATTAATTATAATTATTATTATATACTTTTTTAAACAAAAAAATCTATTGTTCACTTTTAAAAATCAAGAAGTGCATATATTATTATTCTTTACTATCTTCGGTATGCGCTTATTGAATTCTTTTAGGGGTAAAATGGCCCCCAATTTGGAAACACGATATATTTTTGTGAACCACATTTCAATAC
>KZ651467.1:482949-496656 GCA_001010745.2 Gerris buenoi | reverse complement strand
CGCGCATATTTGCTCATATTTGCCGCGGGAAATTTTGTTGGACAACTTCAGATTCGTGTTCAGCACCCCAAAAAACATAAAGTAAACCACAAACAATAATTACACCAGAACTTTCCACTTTGAGCTCTTTTTATGCACCATTTGACTGAACTAACTCTGGTATTTTTCGTTTGGCCAAAAATTGGCCCAAATCATTGGAAAAATCCGAAAAGATAAAAAAATTATATTATTACCACCTTAAAAAATTGAAGGTGGCGTGGCTAAACGGTAAGTCGTATCGAAAAGCAGACTGCACCAGCGGTAACCGATTTTAAAAGATCTACAATTTTGATCTTTGAACCTTTGGAAACTAAACTATTTAGACATTTCGTTTAACTGCTAGGCTTACATGATAATAGAAGCATATAGCCACTAATACCTAGCATCGAGAGGCTGCCTAGAGACCTCTTGCGGAGCGTGGGGTGAAGGCTATTTTTTTTTAAATTCTCCTAGATCTGTAGGACGCTTTAAAATGTATCTAATCTATAAAAGGAATAAAGTAATGCATTTAATTTCAATAATTGTAGAAGGCGGGCTGGCAGTTTTGAAGAATACTTAAATCAAAGTAGTGTGATCTACCTTTTCGGTACTTAAAATGTCAATCAAAGTTTTAGTGATTTTCCGGGAAAAAAACTAAAAACTAATTTTAGCTCTGCTTGATTTACAATTGCGTGAGTTGAACTCAAAAATTATAAAGATTTTTATTTCAACATAAATAAGATTGTTAAATAAACACACAAATATTATTTAAGCACTTCATTTAATTACTTAAGAGTGAAATAAAATAGAAATAATAAGATGAAATCAGGTGTGAAGAGTAATATCTTTTGTTAAAAAAGGAACATTTAAGTTCATATTTTCTCACATTTATAATTTATTTTCCAAGACACGACACCAGCGATAGATATTCAAACGATAGTCGTACAGTGACTATCGCTCTTCTTAGTTTGGATGTTACCGTTTTTCTAGCTGAGCGACTCTTAACATGGAAACTCAGCTCCGCGATAGTCGCTGGGCGACTATCGCTGGCGACTATCGCTGGAGTCACGTCTACGAAAACGTTCCTTTAGGCATGCAGTGCAGTAACTATCGCTAAATATTGTCGCTGGGCGACTATCGCACAGCATCTATCGCTGGAGTCACGTCTAGGAAAACGTACCTCTAGGCATGCAGTGCAGCAAGTAGTCGTCTTATGGTAATTTTTATAATTAACAGCTTATAATGGTAAATGCAAAGTCGGAAAAATCAGTAGCTAATTGTATTCACTCCCGTATATAATAAGCTCCTCTATTTTAAAAGAAAAAAAAAGTAACAAGTGTATCGTGTACAATACACGATATTTCACGCCAAAAAAAGTCTCTCGTAAAAACTTGTGAAAAGAACATAGGTTTAGCTGATTCTCTCACTGTCCAAGTAAGTAAGTTCTACCAGTTCAATTTCATCCAGTACAAGAATTATAATGATGTTGTTTGCAGGCCCATCTCTCTACGTAAACTACTCTACACAAACTTTTCTTTCCCAAATCACACGTTAAGAAAAATAAGCCAACTCCCACGTAAAAATTTGTGAAATATCACAGGTTTAAAAGACCATAGGTTTAGCCAAGTCTCTACTTGTCCGTGTATGTTCTACCAGATCTATTTCATCCAGTAAAAGTACTAAATGATATTGTTTGTCTGCCCACCTCTTAATTCTCTGTCCCTCACAAACTCAAATACTTTCTTTCCCAAATAACTCTATACACGCGTTTAAATTTAATAACTTTGTTGACCAGACAATACAGCAGATCGAGGATATTCATTGCACAAAATTTTAATTTAACAAATTATCTTAATATAAACCATAGAGAAAATGTAAATTAAATAACAGCAAACTGTTTACCTTCTTTGTGCTACGTAACTGCCAAGTCAGAAAATATTTTTTAAATTTAATCATGTAGAGAAGAAAGGACAGACAAACAATATCATTTACTCTTACTGGATGGATTAGACCTTGTAGAACTTACTTGGACGCGAGACTTATTTTTTTACAAAGTGTTTTTGTCGGGATTATGCATAATATGCAACAAATAATGTTAAACGTTAGATACATACTTTTTTGCATGCTATCTCCTGTACAATTATACTCTTAAATTAATATATACCCAGAGTGCGTAAAATGAATTAAAAAAATCTGATCATGGGCGTCCGTCTTACTTTTTCATAAGGGGGACTGCCTAATTTTTTGGAAAAAGAAACGTCTCAACTATGATTTTTCGCTCGCTTTTAGACATACACTACCCTTTTAACCCAGTAAAAATACGAGTATTTTAGAATTTTGTCCATAAGGAAATTATTTATAAATTAAATAATTTCAAGATAAAAATAACTTTTTATATACTACGTTTTTAAATTTTCTGTTGANTTTATAGTAATTATAAACTTTATAGTAATTATAAACTTTATAGCAATTATAATGAATATACTTGGCTACATTTCAAAATTTTACTTTTATAGTTTGGACTCTTTGCTGAATAAAATGCAAATATTTCCCCCATATAAATAGACTGTCGTGCATTACGATGATGTATTGCGGGTTTGTATCCTCGCTGCTGCAGTTTTATAATATATTTCTTTTAAGGAGATGGAGAAGTGCCCAATTTAAAGAGAATCATAAATTTAACTGAAAAACTCAAGTGTAATGAATACAAGGAATTTTTGGAACAGTCTCATATAAAATATACCATATTAATATAAGTGTGACTTTAAATTACTTTTGTCTTAAAAAGAAAAAAAAAAATTTGGTAATGATAATATAATTATTATATTTTTTTACTAGAGGTTTTTTAATCCACAAATTATGACTTCTTTATCTGTATATTTCACACATTTGCCAAATATTTTGTATTTTTCCCGTTTTAAATTGTTTAATCTCCAGTAAAACTATAAGATAAACTATAAGTCTTATCTATGTGTGAGTTTAACGGAAGATTATTTATTGTGTAGTGCGTGACGGATTTCAATTAATTTTGGTTTTTTAGGTAAATAGTCATCTAGGTTTTCTAAAATGGAAAATTGCGATTTAGGGTTTTGTTGGTAAAACCATAAAAGAAACCCATTTTTACGTTTTTGGTAGTATTCATACCACGGAAAGATTAAATTTTAATTTAAATCAAATTATAATTATTATTAACTACGGAAAACATACAGAGAAAAATAGACTCTAGCACCGGGATGGGGGTATTGATGAATGCCCTAATGGCTAAGTAAATAAATATTTTTTTTTTCAACGATAAATTAAATAAATTTTTAACATTTGAAATTAGTTGTTTAAAATGCATAAATGAGAAAATTTATAAAGCAATCCATTTCTCTGTAACACATTAATCAGCACTGACATGTCATACAAAAATGCATCCTCACACGCTCACATATATAAATGTAGCTCCTCATACAATATATTATATGAGCATGATTACAATGACACATTTTGTTTACTTACTCTAGGATTCTATAACAGGGAAGGATACATGTTGGGTAATATATGTTTGCTAGCTAGTTTTAAACAATAATAATAATATAATTAAACTAAAGTTGAACGAGTTATATATACTACTTGCAGCCTCCACCTGTCTATTTCCTTTATAGCGCTTACTCACCTAAACACTTCTACGAAAATCAGATAACTTGAATTATCTCTCTTCATATTATTCTGACACGACATCATACTTTTTATTTTAGTATTTTTGCAAAATAACTTAAATTTGCAGTTGGTAAGAAATCAATTTTTATCCATTATGCTTTGCACATGCGCTTTTCTAAATGTAACTTGAGGTTGAGAGGAAGTTTTAAGTGACGTGGCTCGTGGCTCGACTGACGGTTCAAAGAGAGATGGGAAGAAGTCTCTGGAGAGAGGTTTGACCTCGCGCTTGTATCAAGTCAACTTTAAACTTGACCCGGTGCTCCAAGTCTTGCCTCCGTACGGGGGCAGCACTCGGAAAAGAAAGTAGGGCCGTGTATTGCATAAGTCTATAGTTGGGGGAGGGGCGAGTCGAGGAGGGTGGGGACGACGGCTCCACTCGTTCTACAGTCCACAGTCCGGGTTCGGTCCGGGGACCGCGAGCCTTGCTTATCTACTCTCTCGATTTACTCCGCTTTCAAAATTACGATGTACGAGGCCAAGTGTCTAGTGATGGACTACCACGCGACTGGTGGAGGCGGTGCCGCCACCGTTCACCAGTTACATGCCTTAGCGCCCCCAGCTGCCCCTACACCGCCCCCGACACCTCACCATGATCAGCCCCCCGCCCCCAGGTGGTCACAGTACCAGCATCTTTGGCGCCAGCATCACATGTTTATTAACGGTAAAACTTTTTTCTTCCGTCGGCTCGACGTCTGACAAAATAAAACCGGCTTAACTAAATTTTGGCATATCGCAATATTACAGGTTAACTTGTCAATAAATCATTTTTGTGCTTATTTAAAATTTTAGGCGCCCCCCCCCCCTAATCCCCTCTCCATTTGTCCTAACATAAGTTTGGTCATTACCGTATCTTATTTGTTTTATTGAACCAAGTATATGTGATGCTGAATATAAAGAAATTTTGGAATTTTAAAACTATTATTAAAATTTATTTGTTTAACGTTGAGCGCACCTTTCTATTTTAAATGTCTATCTACGAGTATATTATTAAAAAAGTTTTGTAAACGAACAAATGTGTCAAATTGTCAAAATGTGGAAGCGGCCGCTTTTCGACGAGTAAAGCGAGTAGGGGCAGAGCCTCCTAGTTTATTTTTAAAAAAAAAATATATTTGATAGATATTTTAGGTTTAATAGTAACAAATTAAATTTGTAGCATGAGACGTTTCAACCCTTATAGAGTCGTCTTCTGCCACATTTTTATTATATTAATAATGAGCGGTATAAAAAGTTAAACAATTTGTTGGTGGTATATCTATCTCCATGAAAGAGGGTCTTCAATGTACAAAAAAAAATTAAATTTCCATTAAAATATTAACAACAAATTGTCTTTTAAATAACAAAATAACATTAGTGTAATGTTTATTTAAAATCTATATATAGGTATTCCACTGTCTAACAAATTTGTTTTTAGTATTGAATGAATCTTAAATTTAATAATGATTAACTCTACCAATATTATGTAGTAAAACACTTGACTAACTAACCAATGAGAACAATGTGATAATTAAAGTCATTTAATAAAAGTTTGCTTCAATTAGCGCTCAAGTGTTTGTTTTCCAAATAACGCAAGTACTACCAAATTCATTTATTACTGTGACACACTTGGTTTCCCTTCTATTTAGCACTTTAGTGCAGCCCATTACAGTGTAGTTCATCACAAGGCTTTTCCGAGCATTGCCGTATCCACCTGGAGTCTCTTAAGTGTACTCTGGCAAAATAATTTTTTTTTTGTGTATGGCTTTGTTTATCAAATATAATTTCGAAAACTGATCCCTGTTTATATAAGTGCTTACGCAATCTTCTCCAAACAACGGATATTTTGAAATTGATTTATTCAAACAAGTACCTATATTTTCGTTAATTGTCCCATTCATAAATACCCGAGAAATACATTATATAATACATAAAAGCAAAAAAGATTGATTGAATTGTCGAAGATTGTTTCAATCTAGATTTTGTGACTGACCTCTCAGGCTGGAGATTTATATATTTATATATATTATCAGTATCGTGTCCGTGTCAAACCAAAAACAAATATTGTGAATTAAGGTTTGGCCGCTGTTATCGCTTACTGGCTGCTTTACAATAAGCTGACCACTTCCAGTGTAAATTAAGTTGTTTTTAATCCTACATCAATCTTTCAAGTAGAAATCGGTAATTTGCAAGCAAGGAGGGATCAGACATTATAATATTTTCCATGGTTTCTTGTCCTTCAAAACTTTAGGCATCAGAATACAAACAATTGGATTGAGTTAAAATGTTTAAACCTGATGTACTCATTATGTCAGAATGTCAATCGAAAGACTATTGTGACTATCGAAGACTTTTGTGTCGATTCTGCAAGCAAGAGCAATTATCGGCGTTATTGTGGTCACGTCGATATTTAGTAGACTCTAGTAGACACCTGTGTCGGAACTCGGACATTTGTAGAATCTACTTATTGTACCTAATTTATTAGGATTTCAACCGTATTTAATACAAGATTATAGCTCCGGAACGAAGTGTGTTCCGGACCTACAATTGCTTGATCAAATTAATATGAAAACACGGTAATAAATACGGCTGCAATATGCTACACTGAGCTGCAATGCTAATAAATACGTTAAAATTAGTTGATTCTTTAAAAATTCTCTGTGAACATGTAAAGATTGGTAAAAACAAATCGTATAAATAGTCAAAATCGAGTATTGCGTAGGCTTGCAGGGTTATCTGTTGGGTCGTCAACAGTGCTGCCAACTCCACAACCTCTTTTATTTCAGTACTTTTTACTTTCTCATATAAACGTATGTTGAGAAATAGTACTGTGGCGGTACATAAATTGCATTTGGACAAATTTACGCGTTTCAAAATCCCTGGAGTTAAAAAAACAAAAATAAAAATTATTAAAATGTTTCTCGAGTAGCGTGTAGCCTAAACTACTGCACCCATTTCAAAAGGCATTAGGTACCATGGCAATAATATAATATGGGACAACGTTATTATGTGTGTGGCGAAGTTTAGAACCAGTAATGTTGCATTCATTTAGGTCTTGGTGTTTTTTTTTTAACTAATATTAATTTCAATCGGATACCAGAGATATTTCAATTTATGTATCCAACATCAGTTTTTATCTTTTTGGAATGAAAATGTGTTGTTATTTTGACGCTAAATAAACATAACTAAGATCGAGCAATTCAGTTTCTTCTAGTCGAGTCATTTTAATCGTCAACTTGCAAAGGCTCCCTCGTAACTTAATATGCCAGATAACTTTAGATTAAGTTAAAATTAATAATAAAGTTAGGTTGAATTTTACGGCTCCATCAGAATGTGGAAAGTTATTTCTTCTTGCTTTGGAGCTAGGTATTTTTATTTGAGATTTGTAAATCTCGGCAATTAAACCCGAGAAATCTTTAAACCGTCAAATTGGTAGAACTAAGTTTAACATTATTGTGAGGCGGGCCCTGAATGTTTTGCATTATGTCTCTTAGGCTGGGAGTTATATCCAAAATGACTTTTAACAAATAAACTCTGCCCAAATAGAATCGAAATTCCACCAGCTGGATCCAAAGTTCCAAGCTTCAATGGAAAATTCTGGAAATGGAATTTTCCATTAATATGAAAAAACTATGATTAGTATAGCGGAAGGTGGACTGTGAAACGGGGTTTCCCCGTGCCTCGTCTAGAACCTTGCGCCCTCCACACTCAAATCCAACTTATAACTTCTCCTACTCTAGTCTGATACTAGTCTAATTATTAGTTTACTGTAGCATTGCTCCTTACTTCTCACTCCTTGCTTCTGACTCCACACTCCACTCTTGTCCGAGTGGAGAGTATCGCGTAGCTTTTTTTACTTTCGCTACCTTGCTCGAAAGCACAATCACAGTAATTATTTGTCAAACAACGGTTTGTATGAAGAAATAACCCCCCCCCCCCCCAAATAAATAAATAAATAAAATCTAACATTGTTTATAGGAACATTGCCTTGGGAACAGATTGCCTTCGTAATGTTTGTTGATTTGGAGGATATAGTTAAGTAAAAGTGTCGTTATATGTTTGTCTCACTCACACGTTTATAATATGCAGTGTTAAACTTCTGCAAAGCAAGAACACTTGATGACATTTAGCAAAACCGGTCCAGCAAGTTAATCATTCACAAATTCACAATACCTAATTATAAATTAGACTTCCCAGCTACAAACTGCTACCACCATTTATGGTGGCCATCTTTATATCTTCTTGGTGAATCCTGCACTCGGGATGGCCATCTTGGTGTGCCCACATCACATTAACATGATCTCTCCTGGCTGTAAACACTATTCGACTAACCTGTAACCGCGACCATTGGCCAATAAATTAAAGAAACTGACAAATTCATGAGAGGAAGATATATTCTAATTTGTCCCTAGTCAAGTATTAAGCTGATGAGAGGAATATATAAACTGGGTTCCCTCTAGTCAAGGATGTGTCCACCTGTAAACAAGCACCACCCTCCTACTACCTAAACAATTTTACCTACAAATTATAAAAAAATTCTAAATTTGGCAGGAGAACCAATTTCTTCTCACCTTTATTGTCGTTTTACCAAAATACATCAAAAAATTATAACTTGCGCTAATAACGCTTTCTAGTAGAGATTTTCGAAACTAAAGTATTATTCATTTAAATAAAATTATAATTATCATTCTACGGGAGACATACAGAGAAAAATAGACTCTAGCACCGGGATTTGAACCACGGGCCTCCTATGTACGATATATCTGTTACAGGTGCTCTAACCAACTGAGCTATGCGGGAGAATGATTTTCTCTGACGTTACCGATACCAAATCCCGAACCAAAGCTTTTATTTTATTCCACAAGCCTAGAAAGCCAAAGTTTTATTTTACTCTCATTCATAGAATTTTATGTTGGAATAAGTGTAATTGTTATTTATTGAGATTTGAGTATGAAGATTGTAAACATACGCTTCCCGCTCGTCCTTATTGTTTAATTCAATTAGAACACCCCACGCGTTACTTACTTTGCCCCTTTGTCTTTTCTTTCCAAACTCGCTTCTTCTAAACAATGATAATTATTTCCTGTTTCTATTTAATATAAATTATTTCCTTGCCTTATCTTTTTTTTCTCTCCTTATATAATATGTACATATTATGTGTTCAAAAAGAACAAGAGTCTAAAAACGAAAATATTTTACAAAAAGAATTAAAATCCCAACAAAAAACACTTGTGTAAAAAATAAGCCAAATATTGCTTAAAATATTGAGACATCATTGGTTTAGCCAAGTCTCCCCCTGCCCAAGAAAGTTCTACTAGGTCTAATTAATCCAGTTCAAATATATCTGATGTTTGTGTGTCCCCCCTCTCTATATTGTTTGCCCCTTACAAAATCATACTTTTCTATCCCAAATAACTCTACACATTTAAATTTAAAAAAATTTTCTGAGTTCGCAATTACAGCACGATACAAAGCTGTATACGTCACTGCATAATATTTAATTTTTAAAAAAATAATAATAATATAAACCATAGGAATAATATAATTAAATTACAACAAACTGTTTAACCTATTTGTGCTGAGTAATTGCCAATCATGTGTTATAATGTTTTTAAATTTAAGCGTGTTGAGCGATTTGGGAAAGAAAAGTTTGAGTTTGAGAGGGACAAAGATTAGAGGGTGGACAAACAAACAACATCCCTTATACTTGTACTGGATGTGTAGACCTACTAGTAGTAGTACTACTAGTAGTACTACTAGTACTACTAGTACTACTACTAGTAGTACTACTAGTACTACTAGTACTACCAGTACTACTAGTACTACTACTAGTAGTAGCAGAACTTTCTTGGATAGGGGAGACTTGGCTAAACCAATATTCTCACAACGTTTTACGCGAGACTTATTTATTTTACACAAGTGTTTTTATTGGGATCAACGTTTAACCTCTTGTCTATAAAGTAATTGCCATAATATACATTGGTAATCAACAAGCCTCACCAGTAAAACTTATAATAAGTTTGTGTGTGTGCGTGTGTATTATTATTAGCTGTGAAGGTCATTATTGATTAGAGTTGTGCTAATGAATAATTAATTGTCAGTATGTCATTAAAACATGGATTGATATTGAGTTGGTTCCGGCTGTTTTTAGTTGTCTACAAGATTTTCAACTTGTTTGTAAGATTAATTCTAGTTTATCTTGGCACAATACCAGACCCATTTCTCTACTATTTAACTTTCAATGAAAGAATAATAATTATTAATTTATAATAATATAATATTTTAAAGTAAGCTTATAGTTATACTAAATTGGTATTGGAATACAATAATTGCTGGTTTCTTTACTACTTTATAAATGTTTCTTTTGTATAAACATGAAAACCACTTAATTTGCTGATGTCATTGGTTGAATATTTTTATTCTTTTATAACCGGGGAATTGGTTTAAAACTATTACTGAAGCGTTGTTTTTTACTAGATTAAAATGGCAAGGTCGTCTAACTCTTCGGTGCCATTCAAATTATTGTGTTCATATATTAAATATATACTCTATCTGATTTTACTACAGGAATTATACAGGCAATATTTCTGACTTAATATATAACTATTGAAAAAACTAACTTGTCTATCTGTTGGGCTTGACGTGACGCAGATAAGTTTTTTGACCCTACCTCTCCATCTCCCTCTAGTGTATACTGTTATCATTACCACGAGTACTTTTTTACGTTAAGTCTAAAATGAATAAAAGTATCATAGAGGAGACACTTTTGAAATGGTATACCCTACTCTAAACTTTTATCTTATCCAAACCCCTCCTAATGGAGTTAAGCGATTTCCAATTTTTTTTAATTATATTTAGAGTTCATTCATTTTTTGATGAGGGAAGGTTTGGAAATTATATGTTTGCGGTGAGCAACCGAAACACCATACCCCATAATGGGTGTAGGAGGTTGACACTGACATGGGACCGACATTGGGCTAATCATAAAATTATTGTGACCAACCATCCAAATTCATTAAAATAGAAAGTAGATTTTAAGATATGGTGGTCACAAAAATTTTGATCTGCAGACAGCCACTATAAATAGGTTACCTGAATGAAATTCTGCTCTGGAATAATCGAAATCAGAGATATAAGAAAATGTCAGTAAAGATAAATAAATGTCGTATGAAATTAAGTGTATAGGAAGAGACAAGTTTTAGGGCGATGTTCGCAATGGAAAGTTTAGTTTAGCTGACCTTACTAGCTACGGTGTGCGTTCTAATATCCTAGCTCTTATTGTTTGTTACGAGAGATTTGTTGTACTAGTATTTGGACTCAGGCCGAACTATAAAAGTGGTAACTGTCGTGGTCTCTACTACTAAAGCGACTCATGTTTGATGTTAGCTTTAGGATTCAAAGACACTGGCTGTAAAATAATTAAGAGATAGGTATGTACTGGACTTTCTAGTGATGAAGATACTAAGAGATGTAGCTAGACTTACTGGTGATGAAGAGACCAAGAGATGTAGCTGGACTTATTAGTGATAAAGAGATTATAAGACTGGTATGTAGCTGACTTACTGGTGATGAAGAGATCAAGAGATGTAGCTGTACTTATTAGTGATAAAGAGATTATGAGACGGATATGTAGCTGGACTTACTGGTAATGAAGAGACCAAGAGGTGTAGCTGGACTTATTAGTTATAAAGAGACTAAGAGAAGTGCTTGTATCTACATTTACTAGAGATGAGGAGACAAAGAGACGGGTATGTAGCTGGACTTACTGATAATGAAGAGACCAAGAGATGTAGCTGGACTTATTAATGATAAAGAGACTAAGAAACGGGCATGTAGTTGAACTTACTAGTGATGATGAGACGGGTTATATCGCTGTGCCAGGCGAGTCCTTGATCAATCAGCTGTTAGTAGTCTCTACTACTAAAGCGACTCATGTCGTGACCTCTTCACTTGTCCTCTAATAACTCTACACTATCAATAGAAACACAACAATATTATCGCCCAACCGATTGCAGCCTTCTGTTCCGTGGCCGTCTTCTTGTGGTGACACGTCTCACACCACACTGCTTTTAAAAACCTCAAATGCTTCAAAACCACTTTCAGAACAATCAAGTCTTTAATTATCTCGGTTCCCTGGTCGTATCGTAACGAAGAGATTACTCCACATGAAGGCTCGGTGCCGAAAAAAACTTACCGCAAAAGGCTTATTTTTGTAAAACCGGTGCGAAAGAAATCTATAAAAAATTCTCTTATGTATCGTAAGTCTGAATTTAAATTCATAAATATTTAATTTAATCGATTTACTTTTAAACACATTTAAAAGTGTATAATAAACGGTGATTTTTTTATCTTCGTTTTCGATTATCAGTAAAATCAAATTTATTTTTTTCGACATCTTAGAAACTAAATATATAGCGGATCTTCTCGAGTCTTTTCCTTACCAAATAATGCCAAAATGGCGGCAGATATTAAGTTAAAACATAAACGAGTTTTATCTTAAAGTATAAAAAGATAAAATTGGTGTGAATTTCAGCTCAATTGGCGAAACGGTATCGAATTGCTTACCGTTGAAGTTTCAAATTTTAAATTTTTTTCAATTCGTCTTTGTGTTGTATAGTTGATAGCACTGAAAATCGCTAAGTTATAAGAGTTTGAAATAGACTAGTGTAGCAAGAAGTGGGCCGACAGAGAAGTCGCACACAAACTAAGGCTTCCTAATACTCGTCCGTTTTCTTTTTCACTCTAAACTTTTTCCTACAATCTATATGGAGCCCTATTTCAATTCTTCAACATTACTCGTTGTACCTCTCAACATCACAGATTGTCAGATTTGAATGACAGGTTTTCATTCATCTAACTGCCTAGGCTTCCGCCTTCCGCGGTTGATCATTAATTCCCAGGTATTACTGTGTACTGTACTGTGCTACCGCCCCATGTTCAGATTCAAAGTGTTTCGACGTTGCGCCTCTTTGCTGCAGTTTTAATGTTGTTCTAAGCAAGGGAGTAAGTCAAATTTGTTCCTAGCTTTATTTAAATTAAAACTTTATAAAAAAAAATTAACTCTAATCTACAATTATTACGAATCGATGCGACGTGCGACGGCTTGCTGTATTTCGAAGAATCTCTGAGGTAAAAATGTGATTAGACAATTTTGCAGTACTCCGGATAAGCAACTCAATTAAATGATACAAAACACGAAACAATTACCTCTAAAAAGGGCAAAAATATAAATCATGACGAACCATTTATTAAAACAAAGTACATACAATAAAGGTAATAGTTGAGAGTGACGTCAAGTACCTAGTAGGAGCGTGCGAGGGGCCCCATTATTCCTCCGCAGTGGAAATTATAGATATTTGTTGTCTCGGACATGACTGGGGACAAAGGACGCGTCCCAGGCGCCTGCCCGCGGTGGGATGCCTCTCCACATACTCAATATTCTTCTACAACTGCAGCGTGCAAATATTACCTTGTGGCAGCTCTAGCAGATAAGTCAATTCAATATACTTCACAGTACTACAAATATCCGTGCAATGCACTGACTTAACTGTCGTGTCTCCTCGGTTTGCACTTGACTGTCATGTCTCCTTATTTATATGCCACTCGACCCAGCTAATTAAATGAATGATTTTGTTTTCAAGCTATTATGACTGCTAAGGGGCCTACAAGCGATAGTAGAAAGACCGGGTGATTGATTACCCGTTGGAATAAACTTACTATCCGAGTCCTAGAACCCAGTTATTTGTTATTAAAAATCTAAATAAAGTATAAAATGGTAAGTGTTGGTGGCGCAGAGCGGGCGACCTTGTGCTACGACCTTCTCCCCGGCTTACACGAGCCGCTCTTAACTCGCTCACTCTCAACTCATTCTCTCTCATCAAACTAATAACTATTAAACTACAATAAAAATAAATAAATAAATAAATAAATATAATTAATTGTTTGTAAGAGTACGATAGAGATAAGAGGGGTTAGGGGGAGGTTCTCGGGGGGAGAAAGGGGAGGTTCTCATAG
>KZ651467.1:438932-478555 GCA_001010745.2 Gerris buenoi | reverse complement strand
TCAATTAAGAGTAGAAAGCTCAGGAATTTTGAGGTCGAATTTAAAAAAAATTCAAATTTTCAAATGTAACTGGACTTAAAAGATGCTTAGCAACTGATAATTTAAAAATAAATGAGTGATTCTGAAAGGTTTTTTTATGCTCTTTAAAATTGTTCCCTACCCTGATTTTTCTGTCTCATTTAGTTTTTGAGATATTTGGCATTTTTTGAAAATTTTTGTGAAACACTTAAAAAAAAGAAATAAATCGATATCTCGAGAACTATTGAGAATTGGGCATATGCTTACTCGACATTTTTTGTTCCAATTAGCCATAGATACTAGCCATGAAGTTTGGCTGGTTAACTTCCGGTCACCCTGTATAATAATGCAGAACAATATAACATAAAAATATAAAGTATAGTTTCTTTACTCTGTAAACCAATTTTAACCAAGAACATCTAATAATAATAAAAATATTATATTTACACTTTTATGCTAAATGTACGTATTCATGTTACTCTTCATGCAACCATTCCCTAACATAAACATAAACACATCGCATTTGTTGCCACTCCAGCATGTCTTAATAATGCTACTCTCTTTCTCTTATCACACCACTATAAAATATACTAATTGCTTACGTAAAATTGCTATCAAATATAAATTTATAACGTGATGCTTTAAAAACTAACATATTACATAAGTAAAATTATGAATATCTCATACAACTTTATTAAATCTAAGTAATACATAGAACTAATTATTATTATTACTCAACAGTAAATAATCGTTATATTTGGTGTTTTATTGAACGCAATTTGCGGAATCAGTTTTTTGTTCACAACTCATGTAACTTGACAGCAAGGTAAAGACACCCATTTGTCATATTATGTCTTAAATATTTCAATTCAATGTTTTTTTTTGTTAATTGTAAATTTAAGCGACACAGGGTGATGCCGTAATTAAAATCTATTAAATAATAATTAGTACGCATTAAATTATTAACATACTGGTGGTTTGATTTTAAATAATCAATAATAATTGTATAAACAATATACATTGTTCACAGAAATAACATTAGATCGTTTCAGTCTTTCAACTATAGTTCAATGATCATTTTTCATAGACTCAAAGTCTGTAAAATAATCATTAAAAAATAGTCGAAATACAGAAACGATCACTTGATTGTTATTTCTACTCGATTACTTCTTTTCTTCGATTACTTTTGTTATTTCTTATTGTTATTTATTTTTCTTTTTTTATTTCTTTTTTTTCTTTTGTTATTTTCTGTCTATGTAGATATATTGTGACAAGACAATCATAGATTATTTTAAATTAAACCATCGGTGTTTTTTTGTTTTTTTAATTTATTTAAGTGTGTAGTAATTATCACTTTGTTTGATTACCACAAAATATCGGTCGCTACAACCTATTTTTTTAATTCTGCTTTATACATGTGTCCGTTCTACAACTTAAGCCGGACTATATTTACTCTGCACTGTTAATGCTTATTATAATTTAAATAAAGTGGGTAAGTGGCTCAGTATAAATTAAAACTTTTTCCACCGAATTAAAATGAAACAGAAACGAGACATTTTAAGAAATGATTAGTAGTTCATTTTGAGACAGAATGATGGACCGAGTTGGTGACAGGTTGTGAGGCTGATCATGTGTTATTAATATATTTCAAACTTCAATTACTTTTTGCTAGTAATTGCATAATAATACATCTTTGGTATTGTGCTGTAGAGAATAATTAATACATCTTTTGTAATGTGCTGTAGAGAATAAGTAATAAATATTTTGTAATGTGCTGTAGAGAATAAGTAATAAATCTTTTGTAATGTGCTGTAGAGAATAAGTAATACATCTTTGGTAATGTGCTGTAGAGAATAAGTATACATCTTTGGTATTGTGCTGTAGAGAATAAGTAATAGATGTTTGGCAATGTGCTGTAGAGTATAAGTGATATACATGTTTGGTTACTCAGGTAAATTAAAAGGCTTGTGAATTGCAGGTGAAGTTGAAAGTAATTAAGTGGGAGTTTATTAAGGTGAATATGTGGCTATCTTCGTCTACATTGTTATCCAATATGAGTCTTATTTCTGTTTGCGTCATTAATTTCATTTCTAGGCCCGAAGGGAGGGGGCGGCCTTGCGACTGTAGATTAGTAAAATGACCCATTCCTACTCCATTATAAACGTATATTTAAAACTCGATCAAGTCGATATAACCGGCGTCACAATAATCATAATACAACTCAATCCTCGGCTTATCCTCCTGCTATTTTAACCAAATAGAATCCCGAGAGTCGATGTGATCGGTTTATCACAATTCCGCTTTCGGGTATTGACAAATTTTACCAGCTGAAATGAATTAAAGGGGTGCAAGCCGTTATTGTGGCTTCAATAAAGTAAGTGGCTTCAATAAAGTAAGTGGCTTCAATAAGTTGTGGGTTCAATAAAGTAGGTATTGTTTTGTCCTACTCACTGTGGTGATGAGTTACAATTTTGGTACAAGTCGACCCGTCTGTCGTAAATAAGTTTAGTGTAACATTCACATCCATTTAATTTTTAGAGAGATCACGAATGCATCCGATTGCGCGTCTCCTCGTGGTGGAATCGTAGAAGAGAAATCCCCGCTTTTAAGTCCAAGTGCTTGAATCCGACGAGTCTCAGTTGCTTTTTTTCGGGATGTCGCTAAAAAATACGAGTTTAATACGGTTGGGACGACCGTGACTAAGCACTCTCTACAGGGAAGCGGGCAGACTCCAAACTTTCACCTTCCGTAGTCTCCACGAAGGCCAGCTGCCAGCACCTCCGCACTCGAGCGGTGAAAGGCCCGGCCTCTCCCTAGCGTTCCTCTCATTATCTCCCGACCACTATAATTCACTGTAAAACTGTTTTACCACGATATTCACACCAGATGACGGTAAAGATCCTCTCGAGTGATGTTTTGGAAAGAACACTTAAATTTATATTACTGAGGAAACCCTTGAGGACGCAACTTGAATGTGAATCTGGTAACGATTGTCGGGGGAACGTTGTTCCGATCCAGTTGGTATTTACACAGTGTTAGCATATCAATTTATTTAATTAGTAGAAGGATGGCCCTGCTATGTTAGAAGAAGTCCATTTGCATCAGTACCGCTTCTCAACTTACAATACTGTACTATAGTACCACATTACTAGAATACTATACAGTGTCACATTAATACAATACTGCAGTACCACAATACTACGCCAGTATCGTGGTTAAAAGACTTCATCGAAACTATTAGAAATAAGAACAGGTATAAGGTGAAGTTAACTAGACTGATTGAGCGCTATGACGTCATTATGTCAATCTGAACCAAGCATCAAGTAGTACTCACATTTCTGTCATATCCATGTTCAAAATTTTTGCTAAAAGAAAAATCCCGACATTTTTCATCCTTTAAGGTTAAGAATTTTTGAAAATCACTGTTATTATTATTATTATTGGTGATGAGTGAATTATTTATTTTCCCGAGATAATTTTTTTTATTCCCTATAGGGATAAGAATTTCAAAGAAATAATTTTTCCATGTAAAATAATAAAATAAAATAAAATAAATAAATAAATAAATAAAATAAAATGAATTTTTATATTTCAAAGCGGCTTTTGGATCTACATCAATGCCTTGGAAAAACTATTAAATTATATTTTAAATTTAAAATATAAATAAATATTTAACTTGTGGGCTGCAATGTAATGTAGAAGATTTTATTTAGCTCAAAATACGTGGAACAAAACAACATAACATTTTATTTTTATACAGAAAATACTCAATTTCATTTAAAAAGTAAATACGTCAATGCCATCATGTCAACCAGGTTGGACTACCCCCTTAGTGAGTGGCGTACTCATAAAGCTTTGCAGGTTACCTACCTTGCGTTCACTTCTGTAATCAGTTGAAGTTTGTTCCTGTCGGTAGTAGCTGGTTTCTTTGGTCAGTCTGATGGTCGTCTTTTTTTGTTTTCGTTGTGCAGAGGGTGGTGTTGTCATACATGGAGGTTTCAGTCCGTCTCGGGATACTGTAATTTTCTTTTCTTGTAGTCGATGATGCCTAGGTCTTATGATTCCGCTAAATATGTTTGTAAGGTCTATCTCCATAAGGTCTATCTCCATAAGGTCTCTGTAACGAGATTCTGACGCCATCAAACCTCAAGAAAACGTGCGAACAATTAACAATTGTGCATATCAGGGTTTCTATCAATTTAATCATTTGTTTCAAATAGTTGTTTTTGGGTTCTTTCGGAGATCATATGCGACAGGACAAGACTGGACTACCCCCGAAAGAAAAAGGAGACGGGCCCACGATGCTCCCGTCATCTCACTTTCACTTGCCGCCCGTTCAACTCTCCCGGTCCAAATCCAGCTATAACCTTTGTATTCAAACTAAAAAACTAAACCCCGTCCACAGCTAAAAAACATGAACCGACTCGTTATCAGAGAACAATCCTCAAATCTTTAAAACGGGTCTGGCCATGCTATCCTACATTTATTGTTTTGTTTTTTTTTTTTCCTTTCTTATTTTTGAGATGACGGTGCGACTTGGTTTGATGCAGTAAGAGAAGGAGAGATGCCACCTGTTGATTAGTATTTCTTTTCAGGGGTATTATCTTGGTTAATGCAAGAAAAGGCTATGCTCTAGTCTTGGGAATTTAAAACAGCTGACAATAGTATTTTTATTTACTTAATTCGTCTTTCAAACTAAACACTCCCATAAGTAAGTAATTAATAACAAATAAGTTTAACGTAAATGGGATATGCTGACAATAAACACATTGATAAAAAACGCAATGACAATAAATTAAATTGCCAAAATAAATCCCATAGAATAAATTCATTGTTAAACTGCCATAAATCAAGTATTACTGATAGCAAAGTTTAATGTTTTTGAGAGTAAATCGATCCAATTCACACTATAGATTTGCATTAAAAGATTTACTCCAGTTATACTACTCAACTTTTGAAGTGGAACACCTGAAAAAATCAAACATGAATATGTTTGAATTTTTCAGGTGTTCCACAAATAAAAAGAACTCTGGAAATGATAGTATGATTAAAACTATTGTCAATCTTAGATATGTGTGTCAGACGACCTTTGGCCCTTTCGAGTTGATTTGGTAGTTGTTTGTTTACCTGTGGTTCAAAGTGTGAGTGGCATTGAAAACAAGCTTATCAGTTCAAAGAAGCCATTATCGAAGAGTGGAATATCATGCCTGATGATATCATTCGCAACGTGATTGAGAGTATACCAAGAAGAATCCAAAGCTGTTATTGAGGCATATAGAGGACCTGCAAGATATTAATCCTCTCAAGGAGCTGAAATTGGATATATTTCACACAATATACGTAGAAATATTTAAAAAAAGATAAGATAGCTGTATGAGTAGATAAGTAAACTATATCGAAATTTTTTGCAGGTGTTCAACTTCAAAAGTTGAGTAGTATGTTTGCACTAGAAGATTAACTCTCTAGATTTGCGCTAGAAAATTTACTCTATATAGATTTACAATAAAAGATTTACTCCTTAGATTTGCACCAGATGATTTACTCTAGAATATGTATAAATAACTATTTCAATTTAATTTGTAATTCTTGGGAGTATACTGTGGTGGAGTTCTAGAGAGGAAGTAAAGACTGGATGGCAATATGTAACAAGTTAATGTCGGGTGTAAAATGAGATTGTTGGCAGTCCGGTCCAGTTAGAACCAACCTGCTAATCAGGGCCACCTTTACCTTCGCTTATAATTTTTTATTGGCACGTATAAACCATAATGATAATTGGCTTGGTTAGTAAAGCTCGAAGCTCGTAGCTTACTCGACGTGACCGCAGTTTATTCTCGCGAGTCTCCTAAAAGTCACTTTTTCTTATAATTTAGTGCGACGACTATTGACAAGTCACACTTGTAGACTTGCTGCACTTATTCTCCTGTTAGTTTCCGACGTAAGTGGTGGTTTACACCTGGTAACCGGACTGAGGGATGCTTCCTGAGTCCGAGTCTTTGATCAATTAATCGTCGAACCGCGTTGTAAATGTTACCGATAACCGTGATGGTGAGTGGTTTGTTCACTGGACTCTTGTTAGAAAATTAGATAGATCCATTATTACCATTACAGATAGATGAATCCATTTATTACCAATTCAATACAAACAAGAGTAGGATGAAGTCTTCCAGCTTAATCACTGTTATAAGTTATAACTTACTTTAACAATAACTTTAACTAAAAACATTTGTCTCTTTTAAAATTTCATTCATATTTCATTTCAAATTCATTCTATTTTAAGTGAAACCGAATTGACGTTTTAATTAAACCGACATACTGCTACAATAATGCAATACCGTTATTTAATTGAATCTTACAAAGCCGCTATAATTGTCTGGTTGAAGTTGACTGTCTTAATTTCGAGTTTTTTCAAGATGTTTCTTGATTTCGTATATAAACTGGTTTACATCTGTAAGTTTCCGTAGATTTCGTGCTACCTCAAAGCTCGTGATTTAAGGGTTCATTAGAAGGGTTGATTTTATTTTACTGAACAAAGATCGGTGAAATCTTTGGTAAAGGATTCTTTTCATGCGAGTTTCTGTCTGGACTTAGTTTTCAACAAATAATAATCAATCAAACAACATTGTTTATCTAGATGTAATAAGTTATATTTTACAGTACATTCTACTAACACTCATATAAAATGGAACCCAGCTCTAACCACTATAAGAGAGTTAGAAGTCGAAGCTTTTTCTTAAGTCAAAAGCCCAAACAATTTCTTTTAATTTTTATAATTGACTTCTCTTGGAATTATACAGGAAGCAAGGAGTTCTTAAGCTCTCCAGTTCCTAGAAAATTGAAAATTTTGAGGAATGTATCTCGATAAGACCTTTGTTAATAAGACCTTTGTTAGAGATTTTTAATAATTCCACCCCCATAGGGTTTGGAAAAGGGAAGAGTAAAAAAAGGCATTTATCAGAACCCTTAAACTTATATATCCGGAAGGTCAATGAGAAGTTATCCTAAGGTAGTGGCGTCACTCCCTGTTTTTTTATTGAGCAAGGAAATCAAATAATGAGCCAAGTTGATGTCACCAGATGTTTTCATTTTTAGACTGTAATTGTTTTAATTATATTTAATTTTCAAATATATATAATGTTACAAAAATACTGCCTGAAGAGGAAGAAAAAGAGGGCCTAACCGAAAGAAATAAATGCCGAATTATACAACCGGCTATATGAAAATAAACTGTGGAGATATATAAGCACAGACTATACTGTGATGTGACCACCGCAGTGGAATCACTACCACTGTCTTAGTCCACTTCTATATCTTTATCGTTTCTGGAAATTATATCTAATTTTAACCTTTGCCCCTCTAGATACGATTTCACCTCCTTTTAATTTTCAGTCGTTAAAGGAGAATATATTAAATATTAAACGATATTAATCAACTACACGTGCAAAATTGTTTAAACTTAATTAATATTAAATAAAATTGACAATAGCGATGTTGTCGTGCATCCAGTTCCTTTTAAGGAAAGCTTTCCTACACGCCACTTCAGCGATAGTTGCCCAGCGACTATTGCGGAGCTAAGTTTGCATGTAAATGCTACGCTAATAAAACGCAAACTCAGAAGAGAGTCCTCACTGAAAGTCGCTGGGCGACTACCGCTGGAACGCGTCTATAGAAAAATAAAGCTTAATTCCCTTTGATTGTCAAAAAGGATAATCAATATGAATATAGAGGAATAACTGTATAAATACCATCATGTATTTATAATAATGACATGAATAAAACACAATAAAAATACTAGTTTTTAATAAAACTAACCTAGTTTTAAGGTTTAATGTTTTGGGGATTCCTTGTAACTTTCCTGTTTGGGTTATTGCACATAGCATAACTGCAAAGTAAATCAGGTGCGTTACAGAAATACAAGCGCAGGATTGTGTAAGGGTCCACGTTTTTCCTGCGGACCCTAAAAACAATGACAAATTTAAATACTTATTTCCAATTATCGAACGCGTTTAATACAGAAGCAAACCTTTGCTCAAGAGCAACTAAGATAGTAGGTGTAGACTTGTAAAAAGTTCTAGTTGTTGCATACCACAATCAAAATTTGGCCAACTTGAGGGTTGCAGTGTCACTACAATTTAAAGCGAGAACAATTAACTAACATCATTTGGTCAGTTTAAATATTTGACGTTAATTCTTGGTTAAAATTAATATTTTTGTAAGATAGGCAACAAAGTCTGAGGAGGGGAGAGGCTTGCACACTTTCTGTCCGTTGCTTACTTCCCCAGGTTCTGGTACTTTTAATATTCCAAATCGGCTGCGTTCCTGATGTAAACTGGAATCTTTTCCGGTATGTAAAATATACCGATAAAAACAACATATAATATACCGAAAATTTGGTTTATTCTGGGTTTACAAGGAAATATAATCTTTAATATATAAATGGACAAATCTCTGTGCAAAGGGTTTAGCCAAAACCGAATCTAAACCGTGCCATTGATATGCCCCATGCCCCCGTGTATAGGAGACGGTGAGAGAAGAAAGATGAGCCCAAGATAGAGGGAGGTTAGTTGAGGTCTTTGCTCTACCTTTCGAGCGCCATGGGAGCTTGGTCCTCAGTCTTTTTTTATAAATAGGGATAACTTTACCGGAATCTTAGGGATAACTTACCGGAATTTATAATGGTGGAGTCTAGAAATGCCTATAATGAAAAGTGAGAGAGGGTGGTAATTAATATTTATAGAGGCCACGTCCGTATTCAAGAATATGGGTCGCCTTAGTCAACCACTTTGGATTTTGTCGCGTATTTATTTAATGTCCCCCCCCCCCCCCATTAACTCCCTAACCTTACTCACTACCTAGCTCGTCACCCTGCTCACTATTTTATTTATCTCTATCTTGTTCACTATCCTTCTCACCTGCCTGCTCACCTGCCATCTTACTACATAGAAACCATCTTCAGTTTTAATTATAGTATCTATTATAAATTAAATAATTATCTGAGAAGGCATTATCTTCTTAGTTCTTAGTTTCCTATAAATGGTTTTAGAGTTCTTAGTTTTAGTCCTCCCTTGCTAGATCAGGTTCTCCTATAATAATATAATAGGGTTTCTATTCACCTCCATATTATCTCGAGTTTTCAGTCCTAATTCCAGATTAATTATTTGTTTAAGAGTAATATAGTATGCATAGGACTTGAAGCAACATTTACTCTATCCGTTTTAAATAAGTTTAATTGTTTTGTCACTTTTCGAGGATAATCGAAAGTTGGGTTTTGCTGTAATGATAGGGTGGTTGTGGTTTTTTGGTTGTAGTTGTAGTGATACTATTGATGGTGTGAATGGTTGAATGTAGGTGACGGTAGCAGTATGATGTAGACGAGTGAAATGGAAAGTATGACGGAGGTGTGGGTGAGTCGGATACTTCCTGGTTCTTCCCTACTCCACCACAACGGGAAATGAAAGCCACATTCTAAACCAACCTCTGCCTCAAAACTTTCCTTTTTTTTAGAAAAAAAAAAAAAAAAAAATCAGGTACGTGGAATTTTTTTTAAAAAAAAAAAAAAAAAAAAAAACTAAAACGCTAGGTTGTTTGGGCTGAAATAATGAGGTGGAAACAAAGTGTGAGAAAGAATTGTCTGAAAGAGAATAGATTCTGATGTTACGTTGTCCAAGGTTTCGCACACTGTCCTATTAAGTAGACGCTAACACGTCCTTCCTTTATCGGCAAACTACCAAGTCGACGAAATCGGTCCATGTTCCACCGACACAGATACACAAATTCTTTAAATTTAGTTAGTCGTATCACTTTTCATTTTTTTGTTGTTAAACATTTTCTAATGTTGTTTTTGGACAGTATACTCCCAGATATGGATCTTTAAATTATTCTTCACGAGTCGATTCCTCAAAATGTCCTTAGAAACAACTAATTTTATCAATTAAACCGACAAGTTCATTCCATGTGCAGAAGCAAACACAAGCGTCCAGAGCTTTACTTGATCTTAGCTTTCTAATACTTTCTCCTTAACAAACTCTAGTTTTTTGGCGATGTAAAAAATCACTAATTTAATTAAAAACGCGATATGAAATAAATTTAATTTATAGTAATGAGTTCTATAAACAGTATCAGTAACCAATTACATCGCAATATAATATATAACTATAAAAATAGATTTTAACACTTAAAGGAAAAAGGAACATCCTTGCCAATTTTGAAGAAACTCGAACAACACTCTTGGTCGTGGCTGTATAACAAATATACACAGTCGACATGCCAAATGGTCTTATCTGGAGGTAAAAAGTCAAAACACAGACTTCGCTCCGCTCGTTCAATAATACTAGGGAATACCCCCTATCTACTGCTTCTATGAGACCAAAAATGGGTAAACTGTCGGTATAAACAAATATGTATGTGTAATTTCTGTAAGAGAACTGTGATGGCGAGTTTGTTGTCTCGATCCTTGTGTACATTTGATATTTATAAGTGAATGTGTTCTATTGTATAAGGCATCTAGTCTAATAGTACCGTTTGAGATTTATGTTTCTAAGTGTTTTGAAGTGAAGAAATGCGGAGCACCTTGACGAGGCCCCGCCCCGACTCTAGGCATCGCTCCCGAGATAATGGAATAATAACTACCTCACCTTACTAATGATTCGACTGATTACACTAGCCGACAAACTCAACTCTTAAACTAACACTCTACACCCTCTATACAAATATGCCTATATTTTTAAACCCGCTGTTTACTTTGACATCCGTCAATAAAGGCAGATCCACAATTTCGACGACACCTCTTGCCGAGATTCTCGGTCAATATGATCGAAAAGTAGAGGCACCATCTACAGTCTCGGCCATCGGCCATATGCACGAGCACAAGAGGTACCACATTCTCGGCTAATATGCAGAGAAAGAGAGGTACGCTCCACATTCTTGGCCAATATGCACGAGATCAAGAGGTTTTTTACCATTAATATTAATGCCGAAGCCATCCATGTCCATTCTTCTGAAAACGTATTCTAAGGTCGCTATAAATAATTTGGCAGACGGTACGTCACCTTGCCTCACTCCCCTCTCGATCTTAATTTTACTAGACTTACTTCCGAGTTGAATCCTTATCTCTGCTTCTCTATATATGTTCTTTAGAACTTCGATATATAAGTCATATGAAGTATCACTTACTGCTGTTTATTGTGCCATTGCATCAGCTCATTATATTTATGAGCTTTCATGTTGTAAAAAAAAGTTTTAAAAAACCTTAGAAAAAATATATCATGGATGACCAAAATTACTACAAAATTCCATCTCTCTGTCGTTTCTCCAGTTGGTTGTAGTTATAATAATAATAATTATACAAAATTGTGTTTAATATACCCAACATAGACAACACACGAAAGACGAACATTGAATATACCCTCCGCCGTCTCGTTATGATTGACTCTCGGGTAGTATCGTCGAGAGGATTTTACCCCCTGTAAGGTGGAAAATTAAAATACGTGAATGTTGGATCACGATGGTAATAGCAATATAAATCTAAAATCGATTAAGAAAAATCGAAAAAGTTTTTTAACCCATTCCCATATTTGATTGAGATACCTAAAATACGTGTGCAGATCCGACAAACTTTGCTCAAAACCAATAACAATCCTCTTAAAGTCGGTTAAAAATAGACTAAATAATGTAGGTTAGCTTAGGTTCGAGAAAAAAACGACTTAACCTAATTTATAATAATTTGAGTTCTACTAAACCTTAATACCATTGCCGTGCTGTTAAAAATAAAAATATTATTTTATTTTTATGTAGCTAGATTACTAGATGGCGTCACATTAGCAAATGTTTTGTTGAATTTGCATGCAGTTAGATGGAATGACATTAGTTAATGTATTGTTGAATTAAGAGATTAAATGGAGTCAGTTTTGTGCTACTGGTTGGAATAATTTCAGATTTTGTTTAGTTGACTCAAGTTATTAAGAACTTATGACTGAAGATGACCCTATAAAAAAAGGGTTGAAACGTCTCATATAAGAAAAATGGAATAAAATTGTTGCTTTTTATTACACCTAAAAGAAATCCATTCAACAAGAATATAATTCAAGTTATTAAGTCATGGAGCAGGTTGGAACAGTTTCTCTGATTAACCCAGTAACTTTGAGTTGAATTGGTTCAGCGTGCTCTGTTATGATGATTGCAGTTCATTTTGAACCTAACAACGTCTGCTTATTAGTCTCGCACCTATATTCTCATTCAAATTGCAGCCTACGAATTAGGTATAAAATTCCAACAAAAATAAATTTTAAAATATGTATCAATTTAATGGGCTTCATCTAAAGTTTAAAAACTATATTATGACGACTCTAAAAAATAGCTACAGGCTAAACCAGAGAGTATCGTTGCCATGCTTGTAGGTTTGGCGACCAGTGAGAGACCTAATTATTAATCTATTAAAAATACCATTAAGATATATTTTATAAGGAAAGTAAACGGGTTAAAATATTGTATTTGGCATGGGTATGGGTAAGTGGAGGTATCTGTACTTGGTGATAATGTTGGATATTGAGTGTGACGTGGTGAATGTTGTCCACTGGGAAGGTCGGGACTCTTCCTGGTGGGATGAGGATGAAAGTGAGAGTGGGTCGGGCCGAGGCCTCGTCAAGGCTGCACTTTCTCCCAACCCTTGCCTTACAGCGCCCTCACGCTAACCTTCTATCCCACGGTGAAAGCAGACATCCTTCTCTCTTTCGTCCCTAACAACTAATAAATTCAAATAAAAAATTTGGTAAAGCGAGGAGAAAAATATAAGATGGTAGACCGACTGTGCTTCGTGCATCAAAAGAGCGGAGATACGGGGCACCACATTCACCATACCTCTTCTAGTCCCACTCGGAAACACACCCAATTCACTTTCGCTCGGTAGATTTAGAAGGGTTCCGGACCACGACACCGGATTCCGATCGAAGGAATGACAAGAAGGTAGTGTCGATCACTACCTTCTTGGTACACACGAGGTAGTGAGCGAGGATATTTAAACATCTTGTCTGAAGTGTGCAAAAACCTCCTTGTTACTGCCTGCCTCTCAAAGCAGTCGGACCGTATATAGCCTTACTCCTGTTAAATTGCAACTTTTTTTTTTACCAAAAATAAGAGAGTTGTTAGCAGACTGGTTGAGCTTCTACAGGTTGAAATGTAAACTCATGACTCCTTCCTTTGGTTCACTCAGTGAATCTGTACGACAAAACTCGTACTAAACTTTCTCATATATATTACTCGCTCCGGTGATTTCCATTGTTAGTGGCTTTAGGTTTACGTAGTTACATTTAATTATTAAATCAGCATTTATCAAAATTCAATATCAAAATAATTCCTCCCCGTTAAAGAATCTTAAAGAGATTATCTTAAAGATCTTAAGGGAGGAATGTAAGGAACCCTTATCAGTGAAAGTGAACGCGATTTTTCACGAAACGGATTGCAAACCAGCATTTTTTAATCAAAATCATCGGAACTGTTTATGAGATTTTTGGAAGGAGAAGCGACCCAAATTGAGTTCCAAAATGATTTTCTAGACTTTGCCTCGGGAATGATTTTTCTGAATGTCAAATTGTATCCTACCAGGTTCAGTATTTTGGGCACCACACTTCTGCACAGAAGACAGAAGACTGATAACAGACGACAGACATCAAACTATGTTTATTGGACTAGAAAAACCTCAAAACAAGTTTATACATCCAATTTATACAATACATTAATTAAAATCATAATATCAACATCTAATTTATGTGTCATCCACACATTTTCCCTTGATTTCTACGTTCATGGGAATGAAAAAACCAATAATTATTTCAAATGTATAATTCTACTTAGCCTTGACCCCAATACAAATCAATCCCGCAGGGCTTGTGCTAGGAATAAGTGGCTATAGCCTTTAATTAGTTTACTTTTTCAATAAGTAAACTGTTTAAAGGCTGTGTATTAAATGCTAAAATTCTCTAATTATATAAATTATGCAAATAATAATTTTGCTTCCGAGCGTACCATTGTGGTCTTTCTAAAGAACGAAATTTCCTTTATGTATCCAACTCGTACCTCCAAATTCAAAAATCCAAGACAGAAATCCATTTTAGAGATAAAAGCACATTTTTGGTCCAGTGTCTGTCCGTCGGTCTGTCGTTAAATATTTTTGCGAACCACCATATCTTAAAAATGTTCTCCCAATTAGATAAAACTTTGACACTGGGTGACATTATAGTCCATTGTTGGTCCTATATAATTTTCAACTTTCTGCGTATATCTGTTTCTCTTATACAAGTACTTTTTTGCCATCGACGCCTACATCTTTAAAAATACTCATCCGATTTTTAAGACCTTTGAAAGTTTTGTAGAAGGCAGCCCACACATGGTCACCATTATTCATTGTCAATGTCTACACGCATTAAGTACTGCTAAATTGATATTTTTATATTCGCGTGTAAAAAAATCAAAACAATTTTGACAGATTTTTTTTTTAATAAGGGGATCTTGATGTGGCCAATAATGGGCCGTAAAAGCAGAACATATTTAAAGTATGGAATAGGTCGTGGGAAGCTGTGTGCCACACTTATTGGCAGTTTATTTTAATCAAATTTGAATTGAATATCTCGAAGAATTTAATTGTAGGTAAAAAAAAGCCCATATTATTCTTAATCTACGCTACTAAACTTACCTATGAATGAGTAAAGAAAAATAATAGTCAGCAATTTTATGTTGCACATAGCTTTCTTACGTCCTCTGCTCATTATTGAACGAATGGTTCCATTAATTCGATTCACCGTGGTGTTAAATTTATTTTTATGGAATATCAAATATGAACAGACTGCTAAAATTAATATAGGGCCTTCTAAGAGCTAATTTCTTTAAATTCAAGACAACTCACCATTCGCTTCCACCTCCCCTTTTATATCTGCCTGTCTAGGATTCTCTAAAACTTTCTTTATTTACATCGTCACTGGTTTAACTTGGTTTCAGCTTAGCTTGATTTTGAATTTTAGCTTTAGTGCTTACTGAAGGCACGCACTTAGTACATTTAGTATTGAATATAAATAAGTAAGTCTCCACTGAGAATCGAAACAGGTCTAACAACCACACTTCCAATTTGCAATAGGAAAAAAAATCAAGGAAACTACCACCACACTGATTAGCAGACTATTTTTTTTATACAATATGAAATCTCTATAATTATGTACTTAGTATACTTAATGAATTACCTATGTATATTGCTGTCTTTCTTATTTTAGATACGAAACTATGTGGGTATTTCATTTCATGACTGTGCCATGATAATGGGATGTATAAGCACTAGGAAACATTGCCTCTGACTCCTAGCAATTAGATAAAGTTTGCTATAGATTTATTTTATTATTGTTGGAAGATGTAAGTTTTGGGGAAAGGTAGATTAACGCATCGAAGTGTTTTCATGACGTTGAGAAGTCAAGTGTTTTTATCATGTTGAGACGTCACTTGTTTACTTGATGTTGTGGAATCAAGTGTTTTCATCATGTTGAAACATCACGCATTTACTTGATGTAGTGGAATCAAGTGTTTACTTGATGTTAAAACGTCACGCGTTTACTTGATGTTGTGGAATCAAGTGTTTTCATCATGTTAAAACGTCACGCGTGTACTTGATGTTGTTGAATCAAGTGTTTAGATGATGTTGAGAGTTCATTCATTGTACGTGTGAGTAGATGAAGGCTGGGAAGTCTGTCTGACATTTCAACTGGATAGAACATATGTAATAACATACAGTGTCACGCTTACCAACCCTAGAAACCAATACACCCTGTCTGCCACCACCACACCCACACTTATCACTTATCCTCTTAAAACTATCTAATTTCACATTTTACCTTTTCTTCTTTTTCATTTTGCAATAAAAATAATTTATTTATATACATATGTATATGTGCGTGTGTGTGTGTGTTAGTTTATTAAGTATGTATTGTGTGTTTCTCGGATGTTGATATTAGAAGGAAACAACAAGGACCACTTAGTAACCTCTACATTATTCTAAAGTTGTGAAATCTTTCCTCTGAATTAAAATCAACTGTCAGCATGTTCAATATTGACTTAAATACTATGTGCTAACAAGATTTGTTTGAAAAAAAAAAAAAAAAAAAAAAATTATATATAGAGGTGAAACTTATCGTAGCCATGCTCGCGAATCCACCTTTGGATAACTGATTATGAGTTGCTCATAATCTTAGCCTGTTTGCATTAGTTCATCTCTATACTAGTACATAATTTTAGCACCGTTTGGGTTAGTTCATCGCTACTAGTATTTAAACTTAGCAAAGTTCGCTTTAGTTTATCTCTACCAGTACATAATCTTAGCGGATAACACAGCTGTATCATTTGTCTTTAGATACACTAAGCTGTATCATTTGACTTTAGATACATCAAATATAACAATGTTACTGTTTATTGATTTCCAAAGTTATCCGTCCATTTCGTCAGTGTTTTCTCAACAGAAACCAAGTATAATTAGGACAGGTTTGTTAAGCTGGAGAGAGATAGGCATGAAAGGAAGACTTTGGGAAGATTGGACAATAGGATGTGAGAAGTTGTGGACCAAGGTTACAGAGGAAAGTGGTCATCTGGTACAAGTCCAAGGTAGAGAAACCCGGACACAACTCCAGGACCCTTCCAAGGACGACTTCATCCTTTGTCTCGTCCTTTCCCTTGTCTACACTTGTTCCTTTTATTGTACTTTCTCCTCTGCTTACATCGAGAGCTTTCGACACATGTTTCTCTCTTATTCGACCAATTATTACATTATCGCTAACAGAAGGATGGACTTCTAAGAAATCAATTGAAATAATTTTGCTGATCGGTGTGGCTACCTCGTCCAATGCTTCATCATATTTTATAATACAAGTTTGTTTTGTAATTTCAATTATTCTTTTCAACATTAACTATAATAAAAAAANACAGTAACATTACAATAACACTTTAAAAATATTTACAAACAATCAGTGAAAGTGAACGCGATTTTCACGAAACGGATTGCAAACCAGCATTTTTTAATCAAAATCATCGGAACTGTTTATGAGATTTTTGGAAGGAGAAGCGACCCAAATTGAGTTCCAAAATGATTTTCTAGACTTTGCCTCGGGAATGATTTTTCTGAATGTCAAATTTTATCCTACCAGGTTCAGTATTTTGGGCACCACACTTCTGCACAGAAGACAGAAGACTGATAACAGACGACAGACATCAAACTATGTTTATTGGACTAGAAAAACCTCAAAACAAGTTTATACATCCAATTTATACAATACATTAATTAAAATCATAATATCAACATCTAATTTATGTGTCATCCACACATTTTCCCTTGATTTCTACGTTCATGGGAATGAAAAAACCAATAATTATTTCAAATGTATAATTCTACTTAGCCTTGACCCCAATACAAATCAATCCCGCAGGGCTTGTGCTAGGAATAAGTGGCTATAGCCTTTAATTAGTTTACTTTTTCAATAAGTAAACTGTTTAAAGGCTGTGTATTAAATGCTAAAATTCTCTAATTATATAAATTATGCAAATAATAATTTTGCTTCCGAGCGTACCATTGTGGTCTTTCTAAAGAACGAAATTTCCTTTATGTATCCAACTCGTACCTCCAAATTCAAAAATCCAAGACAGAAATCCATTTTAGAGATAAAAGCACATTTTTGGTCCAGTGTCTGTCCGTCGGTCTGTCGTTAAATATTTTTGCGAACCACCATATCTTAAAAATGTTCTCCCAATTAGATAAAACTTTGACACTGGGTGACATTATAGTCCATTGTTGGTCCTATATAATTTTCAACTTTCTGCGTATATCTGTTTCTCTTATACAAGTACTTTTTTGCCATCGACGCCTACATCTTTAAAAATACTCATCCGATTTTTAAGACCTTTGAAAGTTTTGTAGAAGGCAGCCCACACATGGTCACCATTATTCATTGTCAATGTCTACACGCATTAAGTACTGCTAAATTGATATTTTTATATTCGCGTGTAAAAAAATCAAAACAATTTTGACAG
This sequence comes from Gerris buenoi, assembly GCA_001010745.2. Classification (NCBI taxonomy): domain Eukaryota; kingdom Metazoa; phylum Arthropoda; class Insecta; order Hemiptera; family Gerridae; genus Gerris; species Gerris buenoi. The sequence continues at coordinate 460,489 of KZ651467.1, read as the reverse complement.
ATTTTTTTTTTAATAAGGGGATCTTGATGTGGCCAATAATGGGCCGTAAAAGCAGAACATATTTAAAGTATGGAATAGGTCGTGGGAAGCTGTGTGCCACACTTATTGGCAGTTTATTTTAATCAAATTTGAATTGAATATCTCGAAGAATTTAATTGTAGGTAAAAAAAAGCCCATATTATTCTTAATCTACGCTACTAAACTTACCTATGAATGAGTAAAGAAAAATAATAGTCAGCAATTTTATGTTGCACATAGCTTTCTTACGTCCTCTGCTCATTATTGAACGAATGGTTCCATTAATTCGATTCACCGTGGTGTTAAATTTATTTTTATGGAATATCAAATATGAACAGACTGCTAAAATTAATATAGGGCCTTCTAAGAGCTAATTTCTTTAAATTCAAGACAACTCACCATTCGCTTCCACCTCCCCTTTTATATCTGCCTGTCTAGGATTCTCTAAAACTTTCTTTATTTACATCGTCACTGGTTTAACTTGGTTTCAGCTTAGCTTGATTTTGAATTTTAGCTTTAGTGCTTACTGAAGGCACGCACTTAGTACATTTAGTATTGAATATAAATAAGTAAGTCTCCACTGAGAATCGAAACAGGTCTAACAACCACACTTCCAATTTGCAATAGGAAAAAAAATCAAGGAAACTACCACCACACTGATTAGCAGACTATTTTTTTTATACAATATGAAATCTCTATAATTATGTACTTAGTATACTTAATGAATTACCTATGTATATTGCTGTCTTTCTTATTTTAGATACGAAACTATGTGGGTATTTCATTTCATGACTGTGCCATGATAATGGGATGTATAAGCACTAGGAAACATTGCCTCTGACTCCTAGCAATTAGATAAAGTTTGCTATAGATTTATTTTATTATTGTTGGAAGATGTAAGTTTTGGGGAAAGGTAGATTAACGCATCGAAGTGTCTTCATGACGTTGAGAAGTCAAGTGTTTTTATCATGTTGAGACGTCACTTGTTTACTTGATGTTGTGGAATCAAGTGTTTTCATCATGTTGAAACATCACGCATTTACTTGATGTAGTGGAATCAAGTGTTTACTTGATGTTAAAACGTCACGCGTTTACTTGATGTTGTGGAATCAAGTGTTTTCATCATGTTAAAACGTCACGCGTGTACTTGATGTTGTTGAATCAAGTGTTTAGATGATGTTGAGAGATCATTCATTGTACGTGTGAGTAGATGAAGGCTGGGAAGTCTGTCTGACATTTCAACTGGATAGAACATATGTAATAACATACAGTGTCACGCTTACCAACCCTAGAAACCAATACACCCTGTCTGCCACCACCACACCCACACTTATCACTTATCCTCTTAAAACTATCTAATTTCACATTTTACCTTTTCTTCTTTTTCATTTTGCAATAAAAATAATTTATTTATATACATATATATATGTGCGTGTGTGTGTGTGTTAGTTTATTAAGTATGTATTGTGTGTTTCTCGGATGTTGATATTAGAAGGAAACAACAAGGACCACTTAGTAACCTCTACATTATTCTAAAGTTGTGAAATCTTTCCTCTGAATTAAAATCAACTGTCAGCATGTTCAATATTGACTTAAATACTATGTGCTAACAAGATTTGTTTGAAAAAAAAAAAAAAAAAAAAAAATTATATATAGAGGTGAAACTTATCGTAGCCATGCTCGCGAATCCACCTTTGGATAACTGATTATGAGTTGCTCATAATCTTAGCCTGTTTGCATTAGTTCATCTCTATACTAGTACATAATTTTAGCACCGTTTGGGTTAGTTCATCGCTACTAGTATTTAAACTTAGCAAAGTTCGCTTTAGTTTATCTCTACCAGTACATAATCTTAGCGGATAACACAGCTGTATCATTTGTCTTTAGATACACTAAGCTGTATCATTTGACTTTAGATACATCAAATATAACAATGTTACTGTTTATTGATTTCCAAAGTTATCCGTCCATTTCGTCAGTGTTTTCTCAACAGAAACCAAGTATAATTAGGACAGGTTTGTTAAGCTGGAGAGAGATAGGCATGAAAGGAAGACTTTGGGAAGATTGGACAATAGGATGTGAGAAGTTGTGGACCAAGGTTACAGAGGAAAGTGGTCATCTGGTACAAGTCCAAGGTAGAGAAACCCGGACACAACTCCAGGACCCTTCCAAGGACGACTTCATCCTTTGTCTCGTCCTTTCCCTTGTCTACACTTGTTCCTTTTATTGTACTTTCTACTCTGCTTACATCGAGAGCTTTCGACACATGTTTCTCTCTTATTCGACCAATTATTACATTATCGCTAACAGAAGGATGGACTTCTAAGAAATCAATTGAAATAATTTTGCTGATCGGTGTGGCTACCTCGTCCAAAGCTTCATCATATTTTATAATGCTAAGTCCACGTAACGAAAAAATTGATTTTAGCTTTGTTTTCTAGGCTCTAAAGTTACTATTTCACGGCCTAATACGGAAAAATGCCATTTACAAGTCACAATACACTTGCTAGATTCCCGTGCTTCGCTACCTTCGGAGGGTATAATTAATGTATTTTTTTTATTTTTTGGGGGGTTTATAAACTATCGTGCAGAAACATAGCAATTATTTTAATAAGCGAGAGTTTCTAGCTGCAGCAAAGTTTCCTAAACCCCTCATATGGATCTGAAATAATTTGCAAAAATCCCTTTATGCATTGAATTGAAGAAGAGTGTTGAGAGTTCCTTATACATTCAACAATTTATGTATTTTATAAACATATATGTTAAGTAAAGCCAAATGTTCTCTGATATCTGAAACGGATTTCTGTCTTGGAATGTTTGAAATCGGAGATATAAAAATTTCGTTCTTGAGAACGGTCACATAGCTTCCGCTACCTTCAGTAATTTCAAGGTTCTGGTTCTGGTTCGATACATAAATACCTCTAATTAAAAGCTAATGAAATATTTGGAATATTTGATTTATTAAAAGTTGTAAAGACTCAAACTAATACATTATATTTAAATAACTACTATAAAGACTATAGGATGTATTTAACCAAGTTGTCTAACATCCTTATAAAAGCAAGAAAGAAAGAAATAAATATTGTAACGCATAAATAAGAAAATAAGTTGATTATTATGATGTTCATATGATTGAATTCAAATTCAAAATTATTAATTATCGTACATAATAATAATAATAAAACAAGGAATGTCATATAATATAAATGTAATTAATAGGCTTCAGACTGCGATTTGCAGGGTACTATATTCTTCCTAATAAGTTTTATGAAGACTTTGAGAATAAAACTATTTAGGGATTTGTTGTAATGGCTTGGCCTACATGATAATGCAATTGTTAAAATGAAGCCACTGATTTCTAGCTCGAGGGGAAGGCTAGTTTTCACTATAAACTTGATTTTATTGAGATAGAGATGATGTTAGTTTGTCACTTGATATGAGAACACTTTTTTTATCAAGGGACAAACTAACATCAACTTGATTTTCAGTTTTCTAACTAATTTTGTACTCAGGATCATGCAAATCAAATTGTCCACCATAATTGGCTGGACATGGCAGCTCTCATCAATTTTTGTTTATTCAAATGCCTAAGCTATGTCTCGCAGATGAACTCAGCCGACCGCATGGGAGTATTCATCAAAGACACTAAAAGATTAACTTGTACACAAATTTTAGCTTGATGTTGAAGTTAATCAGACACTTTTTTGCACACTATCTCCTGGGCTATAATTTAAAGGCCATACATGCCATTTTATTTAATGTACTATATATTATGGTCAAGTATATTTATGGACTTATTCGTGAAAAATGATGTCCTTGAGGTGACATCCATCAGGTTGGATGCAGTTCTAAAGATTCTTCTCAATATCCTACATCCTACATCCTACAACACACGGGCAAACATCTCTGGATATATGAAAACAGTTTCTTGAATAATGCCAGGCATTAAGTTGTTCTTGGGGTTCACTTATAATACCAGTTATATATTCTCAAACCCCACAATTTGTTCGGCTTTAAGGACTCATTATTCAAAAATTTGCTTTCATAACTCCAGTACAGTAATGTTTGCCTGTGTGATGCAGAATTTCAAGAGGAGAACTGAAGTTTGAGAACTGCATTCAACGTGATGGAGGTCACTTCAGAGATATTATTTTTCACAAATAAGTCCGACTATAGTTTAAATCATATTACATGTATTGGCCCCTAAATTGGTTTAGTTGAACATACGTTTACTAAAATTCAGAGTTACGGTTATGTAAAACCTGTCCGATTCCCGTGTGTCATCCTTTAAAATTGTCTCATTGATGGTACGAAGAAAGACTTATTTTTCGTTTTCAATTTTGAAATAGTCGCGTGTGTTTATTACGGTTTTACTTAGCTTTGATTTTAGTTCTGAATTCTTGGTTGGATCGTGTATATATATAGCCTTCAAACTACTATTTAAAGGGTCTTTTATTTTTATTAATACAATAAATGATAGGCAATTTTAGTCCTGATCAGTTATGAAGAGGCTTTAAGAAGAAGGTATTCGCTAAAGGAAACAATGATTTGAAAGTAATTAACTCACCAAACTATAAGCAGATCATTTATTGGCATGGCCCTCATAATGATGCAATATGTTAGTTTTAGGATATCTAGCCACTGAATCCTAGCTAGAGCAAGGGCTTTTATAAATGTATGTAAGTGTGTACATAAGTTATAAAAATGGAAATGAGACGGGATGAGGTTAGACACGGAAGTGCAGAAAGAAGTTGCATCACTTTGAGGCACTTTCACCTGCTCGGGCCCGCTGCCCTCGATACATTGCGCTTCCTACTTCTGTAACCTGCATCCTCTTCTTCTTTCCCCTAACAAGGTTGCACGCTGCACTGAATCTAGTTTTAACATTGATTAGCCTAAAGCTCATCGCACCTAATTTATACGTATCTACAGTTGTACTTGTAGCGTAATTTTATGTATTTAATTGTCTTCCCGTAATAACATTAGGTTTAAGAGAAATATGAGTTTGTGTTTGTCAGACAGTGTAATAAATATAATTTTATCCAAGATTTTCTTTGGATACTAATATAATTTATATTAGGATTTAATTACATTTTTATTATAATCTCATTCTACGGAAGTAAATACGAATAATGTGATTATAATTAAAATGGCGCCTTTTTACTTTCTCATATAAAGAGAAAGTATTGTTATGGCGCGAAAATTCGATTTTGAGATTTTGATGGATTTACACGTTTTGAGGTCCCCTGAGTCCAAAAAAGTGGTTTTTAAAAAATGTCTGTCCGTCGTCTGTCGTCTGTCGTCTGTCTGTCTGTGCAGACGCCTAGAGCCTAAACTACTGGGCCGATTTTGACGAAATTTGGCATACACGTTCAGAAAAATCATACCCCGAGGCGAAATCGAGAAATGAATTTTAACTCCAAATTTGAGGGCGCTACCCCCCAAAAACCCTGAAAAAAAAACATGAAAAAAAATTATTTCTCGATAACGGTTCCGACGATTTTGATTAAAAAATTCTAAAATGTAGTCAATTTAAATACGAATCTAATGATATAAGCCGTTTTCCCGGGAAAAATCTAGTTCCTGAGATAATAGCTTAAAACGCGGATGGAGAGAGCCCGGGTTCGATTCCCCGCCCGGGAGAAGTTATTTTTATGATATCTTTGATGAAATTTCCAATAGTAATTAAATGTGCATATATGAGAAAGTTTGTCTGAGTTGACATGGACCGATTTTTTAACGATATATTGAGTCCGACAAACAAATCCTAACAAAGTTAATGTTTAAAATTTTTCCGTGAAACTAGTGAAGGGGATAGAAGATGTGCACTCGGGGGTCCGAAAAAAAATTGGCAAATGTTACCCCTATAAACACGTTTTTATGTATTCTGGTGTAAAAATTTTTTCATAGACATGTTAAGTGATAAAGTAACAACTAATTCTACCTTGGGGGGGGGGGGGATACCGTTTAATAACTCCATACTTTAGTATAATTTGCACATACGTAATTGAATTTTGTAAATCTTTACAAACATTTTCCATGACAAATGTACAATTTGCATTAAAAAAAAACATTCTATTAGAAGACATTCAGAATTAAGAATATAATTAGTTACGGCACCGATTCTTTTTTTCATCTTTGTTTTGTTTAATTTAGATCGGCTCATAACATTTTTAATAGTAATAATGTCATTAACAAAGATAGTTGCGGGATGAATGAGAATGAATGAGATATTCAACGAAATGTTCTAAAACTTGTTTATATTATACTGTACATTAATTTAGCAAAAGTTAATTCCTCTGCAATTGTTCTAGTATGATAAATAGTTTACCTAGTTTACCTTAGTTACCTAGTTTACCTTCGTTTTATTGGTTTTGTAGTACCACTACAAAACCAAAAACAAGAAATTGTTTTTGGTGGCACCAGTATACATCCCTGACAAATGGGTCTTTTTGATTCTTTCTATGGTCGGCTGCAAGTTTCATGGAATTTGGAAAAAAACTACAAACATTCCAAGGAGCAATAGTTCCTACGAGCACATATTCCCTAAAAATATGAAACAATAAATATATATTATGTATATCTACTAAAAATGTTTGACCGGTTATATTTAAAAAGAACTGATTCGTGGAGTATTTCTAAAATGTAGAGAATGTCAAGTGAATGCGATGGACTAATTGGAAGCAGATGATGTTTCAGGTAAAGGAAAAGACTCACCAGATAAGAAGGAAGATGGGACGGAGCTGTGGACCAACGTGGAAGCACAGGCCGCCTTCCTCGGCCCCAACCTCTGGGATAAGACTTTGCCCTACGACACAGACCTCAAGGTAACTTTTTATATTTTCCTTTTTATTTTTCCTTTTTATATTGGTCAGGTTAATTAAAACTACAATTGAATGGGCGTCTGGAAAAACGACCTATGTTACAATTTTGTAAAAAAAAAAAAAAATAAATAAAATAATAATAATAATCGAGGCATTGAAATCAATCTTTATTGTATAGAGGTCTTAAATTATTTTAAACCTAAAGTTGAGAAAAACTATAATACTAGGGGAGACCGTTGTACCTTGATCACAGTGTACCTTGGATCACCCTTCAGTTTCTTAGAAGATGCTGCTATCTACGTGACAGAATTGTAATAAGACAATGTATATACTAAGTCAAGTCCTTGCAAGCCTGACAGTTGTTGTCCATGTGCTGTTGTTTTCGAATAAAATAAAAAAAAAAACATTTTTTTTACCTCAAAAAGTAACAACTTTTGGTTTTACTCTTTATTATTTTTTTAATTGACAATTGTGTTTTTTCTTTTAAATCACATTGTATCTGAATCACTACTTATTGGTGTGTAATTTGTTATGCCATACTTCAGTTTTAAACATAACCTAGAGTGTTGAGAAGGTTAAGTTTGGAAAAATGCACCATCATGTACCTTGGATCACAACAATGTTTTTACCGGAAATTATTGTGGTAAAACTGTAAATCCAAGTCGAATTGAGTGGTTCTGCTAGAACTAATGGACAGCTGAGGTTCCAAGAAGACTTTTCTAACTTTAACGTTTTTTAACGATTTTTAACTTATTTTTAAAACATTTATAAACAATTAAAAATAATACAATACAAATTTAATAAAAATGATTACAATACAAATTCCTGTTTAACAATGTTGTTTTTAATCCATTTTATCTTCCTTAAGGTACATGACGTTGATGATTCAAGGAATACTAAGACGTGATCAATGTTACATTATGGTCTTGTACCATTGATCACATATTCATAAAATAGAAATATATTTTTTTCCCCTATAACTTTTTAATATTTAAATTCTCAAAAAATACATAGTGTGTAGAAATAATGGTGTTATCAGGAGAGACTCTTTCCGTTATTATATCTTAAAAAATAGCTTTTTAAAAAATTCAAAAGTAAATTTTGATCCAAGGTGCAACAGTCCCCCCTACTATTTTTAACAAAAATTCGTTTTTTTTCTCGCTAATTTCAACGTGCTATGAATCTCGGAGAATTTAAAACCTTTTTGGGCTAAACAGAAAAGAAAGCGCATATATTTGTGATAAAAATTTGTTGATAAACCAGCAACAACCCCAAAAATTGTCTTTTTGATCCTGAAAATAGAGGTCAATAGTTTAATTTATAACCTCATCGGTTCATGTTTTCTATTGCCCAAGTGTAACCTCTTCCCCCGTATTCCCATTGTATATCATATCAATGTAAAGTCTATGTTTTTTTTTTTGTTTTTTTTACTATAATGTCGTTGTTGAGGCTCAATAGAGCAATATTGTCATTTCAATTTTTAATCAGTACAGGCGAAAATGGCGAAAAATTATTAAAATACAAAGTAGGAAGAATTTCTGAAATTGTATTATTGGCCAAACAATTGCACCTTCCAAACAAAACGTATTGAGATTTTATAGTATAAAATCTTTTCATTAATAAAAATTTAAAAAATAACAAGAAATATGGAAATATTTTTTAATTAATATGAATATTTGTGTGTCAACAATATTTATCAACTAACTGACTAAAGAAAATGTATTTGTATTGAACTAATTATTAGTTTTAACGTTTAATTCGACACGGCTAATATAAATAAAATTTTTAACATTTTACTGAATATACAAATGATGTACAGTGCGAATTTTTCTGCTGCATTATTTTTTCCTGATTTAAACTAGTTTTATCTATATGCTAAATTTTTATTTCCACTGGCCTGTATAAAAAAAAATCGTTACATTTTTGTTTCTGAGCTTACCGAAGGTAACGGAAGCTATGTGATCGTTGAAGAGCGACGATTTTATGTCTCCGATTTCAAAAATTCCAAGACAATAATCGGTTTCGGACAACAGGGGACATTTTTGGTTCTGAGAGTCTGTCTGTCGCTTAATTTTTGCGAAACAACATATCTTAAAAACTACTCATCAGATTTAAAAAAAAAAATGAATGGTGGGTCATTATTAGTATAAAAACGTGTTTTTTGCATTTTACACCCTCTTGTATGAAAATATGACAAAAGTATGCATACCAACAATTACTGTACTCTTAAAGAGCTTTCCAACGACATGCATCTTGAAGGGTATAACAAAATATGCTATTTTGACTTCTATACCCCGTATCCCTGTGTACCAAATATATATATAAATATGGGACCAACAATTAGCTAATAATGACCTACCATACAAATTTCATTAAAATCGAAGGTGTAGTTTTTAAGATAGGTTGGTTCGCAAAAATTGAGCGACAGACAGACACGGAACTAAAAATGTTCCCTGATGTCTGAAACGGATTTCTGCCTTGGAGTTTTTGAAATCGCAGACATAAAATATTTTCGTTCTTCGGAAAAATCACATAGCTTCCGTTACCTTCGGTAAGCTCGGAAGCAATTATGTATATAAATTAGACATTAAAGTGTTGAAAAGCATGTCATAAATAAAATTCGTAATAGGATGCGAGGAAGCTATGTGCCACACTAATTGACAGACTTATGTGGGACCAAAAATGGTTTAATATTGACCTACTATCCAAACCTCATTAAAATGTAATATATTCAAGTATACTCGTATGTATATTCAACCTGCATATACAGGTACGTATGTAAACCTGGTATAAAAAGTTTTATACATTGTCAATTGCGGACAATTCGTGTGTGCTAAAAGTACATTTTGGAATATTTATTATTTTTTTATCTTCATTTTTTAAAAAACAAATAATAGGTAGGGATTGGCTGTTATGAGTGTTAAATTTTTGGAAGGTGTGATAAGAAATGCCGACAAATCTTCTGACCAGATAATGTCGACATTTTCTTCCACTCCAAATTCGAACCGATTAGAAACAGATAATAACACCCCCACTGCCGGGGTAACGTCCTTGTTCCGTTATCGTGTCAATATTCTGAGTTTCTGAGATAAGACGGTTTGTTTTGTAAAGATTTGTATTATTATTGGGTTGCGTCGAGTTTGAATGGAAGTGGGGGTTACATTCCAGTTGCAGAAGGTATGAATCTTTCACTACTAAACCTTTCAATTGTACTGACTTGACAACTACAGTATTTGCCAAATGAGTTTTACGAGCCAATGAGAGTTCAGGATTTTATAATTCTAACCTCTCATTGGCTCCCCACTCTATTTTTTTACTTTCCCGAAAACTGAAACACATTTGGCTGAATGAATGAATATTGTAATGCCTTTACTTTGAATTAGTTAATCCCGATAAGAAGACATTCATTTTCAGCACTAAGGAGAAAATTGAAAAAAAAAAAAAAAAATTGCTGATATTTACTTTACTAATGTAATGAGTGTTACACGGAGGAAAACTGATGAAAAGGGAGCCATTGAGATGATCACTAATTCCAATCATGTCGGTTTTAATCTTTCGAAATACTAGTCCACGCATGACGCGTTTAAAGCTGGGTTGCCGCGTGCTTTTGGGCTATATATAATATATAGGTAACCACATATTCGTGGGAACTGCGCTTCCACTCATTCCGTTCACGTTATAAACAATGCTGAAAATATCATTAAAATGCTAAATAATAATTTATATAAATGGATAGTTTAATAGTTCAAAATCAAAAACAAGTGTATATTCAATAGTTTGAAATCAAAAACAAAAATCATTGCGAATAGTTTGAAAATCAAAAACAAGTGTATATTCAATATAATACCAAGAGGCTCTAATAGAATAATATTATTTATTTATGTTTAATTTTACAAGGGAGTTCTAAACCCTACTCGCTTCGCTCGTCAGCCCCTAGAAGGGGGCCTCTACTTAGTGAATTCATTGCTTGGGGTGCTATGCGCTTATTCTTATCAGTTAGAGGCACAGGACAGCCGTCGTGTATGGTTTGTCGCTTATGGCAATAAATTGAACTCTATGAATCCTAAAGATATAATAATGTATAAGGGTCCTTGTTTTTTCCTACAGACTCTAAGAACAAAATGAGAAACGCTTAAAATAATAAATGTTTAATATTTTATTCCCACTTGCTGTATGGATTATTTATTACACAGTGGTAGTGGTGTATGTCATCTCATATCCAACCCATTTGATACTGAGAACATGAAAAGATTAAGGCTTGTGCTCAAGGAATTTGCAGGTAGTGGTACAGGTTGTGAGTAAGACTTGTAAGACTTGAGTGTAATGTAGAGATAGTGAGGCAGAATCTTGTATGTAATGTATAGGTTGTGAGGCCAAGACTTGTGTGTAATGTACAGATAGTGAGGCAGAATCTTGTATGTAATGTATAGGTTGTGAGGCCAAGACTTGTGTGTAATGTACAGATAGTGAGGCAGAATCTTGTATGTAATATATAGGTTGTGAGGCCAAGACTTGTGTGTAATGTACAGATAGTGAGGCAGAATCTTGTATGTAATGTATTGGTTGTGAGGCCGACTTGTAAGTAAAATGAGACGTTAATGGTTTCAGTATGTGGACCTGGACGAGTTTCTGTCAGAGAATGGGATGGGTGTGGAGGGAGGCGGGTTGAAGGAAGACAGAGTCGTATCACCAGGTGGCTCTGCCCCCGTCCTACTGCCGACCAAGAGAGAACCCTCGCCGTCCCCCTCCGAGACAGTGGACTCTATGGACATCCCGCCCTCCCCCGCCTCCACACACGCCGACTCAAGTACGTATATAAGTATGTAAACCCTTCTCTCTTCTTTTATCTTTTCTTAACCATTAACAATATCCTTCGTCTTATTCATAATACTTTTTATTTTCTTGCAATCCGATACGACTTAAGTACGACTAATAATACCGTCACAAAGTAAATGATACGCTTCCATGTAAAGAAATAGGAGCTTCATCGAAACGCCATTAAATCAATCTTTTCTCACTGTTAAATTATATTTGCACTTCTAGTGCTGTAAGAAGTGGTCCATAAGGCCGTTACAAATGTGGAGTTGGGATCAAATAGAGACTATTACATCCGATGCTTTTAAAAAATAGAGACAATTTGATAATATACATTGCTCGTGAAAACTTTACTTCTAACGATATGAATGCCTTAAATTGAGAAAAGAAAACCCTACAATCCAGTTGTAGCTGCCTCCAGTTTAATCAAAAGTGAGGACTCAGCAAGCAAATTAAAGCTTCCTCTAGTTTAATTAAATTGAGCAGACTGACACAACAACATCGGTACAACCATTTCGATGAAAAACTAATAACTTGACTCTTGCTAAGTTGAAGACTTGATTTTTGTATTAACAAACCTTCCTAACAATCATTATTTTCTCTCTTTGTAAATCATCATTTAACTTATTAGAATCAATAGCCTTTACTAACTATTAGTCGTAGTCATTTGCTAATAATCCAATTCACTTTAGTATGAGTTTGTTTGACTAGGTACGGTTGCAATACTAAGAACTTGGTTTAGTTCGAGTACGTTCAAATTTAGAGGATCCCAGCGAGAGTGCTTCTTAGATACATTAGTGCTTCCTACATAAGGCCGATAAAACTCGAAGGAGTAATCTTAAGTCAGATGATTGTCAAAAAATTATCAGTACAGTGGCGTAACTATGGACCCTCACGGGCCCGCATTGCGGGTGGGCCCCCGGCGCCCGCCGAACGCGTTTTTTTTTTTTTGCTCTTAGATTTTTTTGGTTAGGGGCCCCAAAGTTCTTGTGGAGGGGCCTAGCTACGCCACTGAATCAGTAGCATGTGATTTACACGATTTGGCTTTGTGATTGTTTGTTATTTATTATTATACTTTAAGAGAAAGACGGACTACGTTAATCAGTACTTAGTGAGTGAATCTAATTCTAATAGCTTCTCATTCTAAATCTAATAGCTTCTCATTCTAAATCTAATAGCTTCTCATTCTAATTCTAATAGCTTTTAATTCTAATTCTTATTCTAATATAGCTTTGTGCGAGTGAGGTGTGTTCTTGTTTTGTCATCTATATTGTTTTTTCTTGCTAGATGTTTATGATAACGACAAGGGGTGATGATTGTATTGTGGTGGTTGAACCACAGTCACAGTGGTGGTTGAACCACAATCGCAGTGGTGTTTGCACCACAGTCACAGTGGTGGTCTTTGTCTCGCGGTTCAATGTACCGTGTCTTCATACAGGCAATTTTTTAATTATTTTCTTTTACTCTTTGATGCCTTATTTGTGAATTATTTTAAGGTTGTACATATTAGTTCTATTATTTATATTGACGTTTGGACATTTCATTGATTATTCTTATTTTTTATTTATTCTTATTTTATAGGTGAAATTTCCATACAAGGCAGATTTAAGGGCCAATATGTAATGGGAAGACGATAAGTTTTGGAAGGAAGAGTAGAGCTAAGATCAGTCAGTAAACAAATAAAGGGTTTCGTTTTGTTCTGAAAGCCCAAATTCATGTGAAAACTATAAATTATATAGACTGTTCAGTACAGTAAAAAGTCCACTAATCTGTAAATTGTAACTGTGGGTGGGAAAGCAAACGGGAACATCTCTCTATAGTTTTATTTTCGCTATTCAATACTCAAGTTATATTTACTACATTTGTATTCCTAGATTTCTAATAATTTTAGTTCTGTATGGTTTGAGAGGTTGCTAGTTTTTGCAAGTGATAGTACAATGACAGTAATATAATGAAAGTACAACCGAGTCGAGACAAAGATAAAACCTTAATACTTGAGTATTTCAAGTCCGAACAACTGATAATCCTGCTAGTTTGATATTATCACATACCTAATCAAAACCTTGTATCGTCTACCCAATGTTATAACAAGAAGATTAAGACTATAGGACACCAATGTGAAGAGAACTCTTGTATCGTCTACCGATTGTTAGAACAATGAGTTTAAGATTAGGACCCCTTTATGCGGAGAGAACTCTAGTATCGTCTATCCAATGTTAGAAGAAGGAGATTAAGATTAGGACCCCTTTATGGAGAGAACTCTAGTATCATCTATCCAATGTTAGAACAAGGAGTATAAGACTTTTGAGACGAGCTCGTGGTTGAGATCAGGAATCTTAATTTATGATTTGTTTTTTATTAATTTGTACGATTGTTTATTTCCTACAGCGATGCCGTTCTCGTCGCCGAGTTCGAGTTTTGACCCGAGGACGCGAGCCTTCTCAGACGAAGAACTCAAACCACAGCCGCTCGTCAAGAAATCTAGGAAACAGGTATCTTTAGAGACCTAATGTACTCCTAGCGTGAATATACACCGGCCACTCAAAAACTCAATGTTGCTAGGCAAGTCACTCAATTAAGGCACCTCCCCCATGCCGTCCATTATTAGCCAATGCCGTTTACTAAAGTTAGGCAAACAGGTAAATGGCCAACATTCCTTGGCCAGAAAACTTATTTCAATTTCCACGATGCGCGAACCTTCATTTAATACTTGGACTCAAGGACGGAAATAAGTTTAGATAACAGATTCGTAACGTTACGCGTGACTTTTCTTTCAGATTAAATTTATCTAAGACGTAATCAATCCTTCGTAAAGAGAAAAACAAACACTTTTACAAAATGTACAGAACAAATAGTCCAAAAATTGGTCTGATAATAATGGAATAACGATAATGTAAATGTTAAATTGGTATTGAAACGGACTAAATGTTAGTTTTTAATCAGTATTATCGGAACATAAAACCTTTTTTGAAGAGTGTATTTATTTTCAGTGTTTTCGTGAGGAAGCGCCCTCAGATTTCAAGTTAAAATTAATTAATTTTTCGCCTTTTTCTGTCATTTTAGTCAAATTTTGTATCACACCGGTTTATTAGTTTATGCTCCGCACTCCACACAAAAGACGGACATTTTTTAAAATCTTCTTTTTCGGTCTTATGAGACCTTAAAACTTGTAAATCCGTGAAAATATAATTTTCTATTCCAAAACTTATTCTTTATAAAGTCTAAGTAAGTTAGAAAGTAAAAACCTGCTAATTGGACTAAAATGTTGTTTCTAATTTTAAATAATTATAAGTTAGTTTCCGGATTATAATTATTGGTTGAAAAATTATATAGGTTTCGCTTATTCGCGTGAATATTTTTGTGGGAGAGAGGCTGCTGTTGTCTGGCACAGTGGCCGGTATATATTCAACTAGGAAAGAATTGCTTTATTGCATCTATTTTTCTTTAATCTATTTCCTTTCTATCTAATCTTTCCCCCTGGCTATCACCAATTATGTCAAGTCAACATTCTTTTCTTGCACAGTAGTAGTAACTTGATTTGGAAAAAAGAAATTGTACTTCACTAGTCTTTTAAAAAATAAAAAAAATAAAAATAAATTGCATGTCAAGTAGATGATGGAGATTCTAGTTTACAGGGGGGAGCAACCCCAGCATGACGCTGTTGATAAAGCTTGCAAGTAAGAATAGTAAGAAGCTGTATGATGTTTTTTCAGGGGCGGGAACAACTTAACGTTTTTACAGTGGGGAGGGGGAGCAACTTGCAGCATGATACTATTGATAAAGGTTGCAAGTATGAATAGTACGAAGCTGTATTATGTTTTTTTCAGGGGGCGGGGAGCAACTTAACGCTTTTACAAGGGGGAGGGGGAGCAACTTGCAACATGATGCTGTTGATAAAGCAAGTAAGGTCAGAGCTTCCAAATGTGAATATTTTTAATTGAAAAGTTAAAGACAAATAGTTGACTAAAATTTCTATAAATACTCAAACTGAATCACCTCAGTTGGGTTGTTATTCTTCCTTTCTTCCTTTCTTGTATTTTCTAATATTTTATATAAACAGTGTTATATTTGACTGAATTTGCTGCTACAAGCTAATCTTTAATGGCTCGAGCAGCGGAATAATAATGTTGGGAATGTTCAGTTTGTTCCTGACACACTCAAGGACGAAAAGTACTGGGCCAGGCGAAGGAAAAACAATGCCGCCGCCAAGAGGTCGAGAGACGCCCGCCGCATGAAAGAGAATCAGATAGCTTTAAGAGCCGGATACCTAGAGAAAGAGGTAACTTTTACATACACTACTTACCAGTGCAATTTTGCTATTTCACTCTCAGAAGAAGCTACGCATTTACCCCATCTTAGGGGAGCTATCTTGAAAAATAGGTTCATATTAGGGTCACAAATATCTAAAAAGTCCAGTCATGCACCATAACTAAATGAGCGAATTTTCAAATAAATCAGGGTATTAATGGCTTATGATAATATAGAAAAATTTTGGTTTAGAATTTGGATGAGTGAAAAAAAATGTTGGGATACACACGGGTACGGGGTACAAACGTCAAAATAATATTTACCCTTCAAGATGCACATCGTTGGAAAGCTCTTTAAGAGTACAGTAATTGTTGTTATATACACTTTTATCATATTTTCATATAAAAGGGGGGTAAAATGGAAAAAGCACGATTTTATGCTATTTTTGACCCTAAATTGTCAAAATAGGACCCCTAAATGAACTCCAAAAATTCTGGCCAACGAACTTATCCTTTCTTTTGATATTATTGACATTTTAAATTTTTTAAAAAAATTTTTAAGTGCATCCTAAGGGGAGATATATACATACATACATAAAAAAAGTGTTAAAATTTAGGGATCGATTCAGAATGGCCTGAAACGGATTTCCATGAAAAAAAATTTCAAAAATTCGCATTACAAAAATTTTGAAGCCATTGCAATAGCTTAATTTTCTTCGAAAATTCGCTAAAAAGATAAGGTTTACCAAGGAAGATATTCAATTGAAGTTTATGTAATGTCTACAAAAAAAGGTCCTAATCTAATCTAAAATAGATTGTATCTTGTCTATAATTGTGAGTCTGTAGGTTTCCCTATGGTCATCCCATTTTCGATGCCTTATATAGTGGGTCATTCTAAGGATATCTAGTTGAGGTTATTTTATAAACATCTAGTCAACTGCCAGTGGTCTCTCTGCAGAGGACCAAAAAAAAAAATCCTGTAGTGGACTCACCAAACAATTTATATGAAACTATTTCTTAAGTTCTCAGAAGTACAAAAAGAATAATGAAAAATTATATATTATCCTGTATTCAATCCATAAATATATACTGAGGTACCACCGGACCTCTGTCAATGACTTTCACTATTTGATTACTCTGCCTAATGGCAGAGTAATGCTTGTAGCATTTATCAGAAATTACCAATAATGATATAGTAATCGAAATGGCAAATAAAAACAAAAAGATACTACGATTTTTTTTTTACACTTTTGACATATTTTTTAAAAGAGGTGGTACCACTTAGGACTTAGGGACCTCTAGGGAAACTTCACTTTTAGGTAATGCCTAATAAATATTTACTTCTGTTACTACTAAGCCTAACATTTTTTATAAAGGATAAACAAATATACTTCATAAAACTACTAGTATGAACAAAAGTTTCTCAAAATGAACCTATTATTAATTAAATAATAAACTAATAAACTATAATTATAACTAATGTTAAGAGGATTTCGGTGGTCAGATTAGGGAACTAATCCCTTAAGTTTTATTATTAATGGACATATACTTGATTCTTCAAGTTTATACATCAATTTTAAAGACCTATTAACTATCAATAGTTAACAGTCAATAGTTGACTATCAATATAGTTAATATCGTAACACGAAAATAGGGGGTTCGGGTTTCTTTTTAGGTAGATACTTTCCACTAGATTCTTTTCATTTTTATACCTGGTCTAGTATTTAAAAAATACATTTTTAACATTTAAAAGTATCCTAAAACTGCCTATGGTATTGACTAGAAACTGGATTCTTCCCATGGACATTATAAGTGTGGACATCGGGTTAGCCTTAAGGTGTCCTCAAGCATTCTTTCTATCATCCATGGGATGTGCCAAAAGACAAAGTGACTGGTCCTTTGAAAATATCCTATAGACAAATTTGTAACGATAAATTAAACTTTTTGTTCCTTTTTATAGAACTTGGGCCTGCGGCAAGAAATGGAAAGGCTGAAAAAAGAAAATATGGCGTTGCGAGACAGGCTGGCCAAATTCACCAGTGAAATATAGCGCGGGCAAGCGGCGCAACTGTAAATACTTGATGGGACGAGGACTTGGGCGAAGAGACCAAGTGTGCCCGAGCGACGAACTTGCGCTTGTCGACTACAAGACTCTACCACGGACACGCCGTACCTCTAACTAGCCGTCTATGTGATAAAACATTGTTAAATTATTAGCGTTATTATTTGTAATGTACCGAGTTGTTTTATTCCAAGATAGATGGGGTGGTCCCACTACAAGAAAAGTAGCGCTGGGTGAGTCCACCCACTCTGTCCTCTCCGTGCTAAGCGCGCCGCTACCTATTCTAATGCTCATTACCAAAGTGAGACCTTTTTTAAATTAATTGTAATTATTTTTTTTTATTATATTTTGTTCTAAGACTAAAAGTCCCTCCCCCCTCGTCTTAAGTACTAAATTAACACAATTAAATAGTAGTTAAATAAAAGGAAGCGATTTTGAGATAGTTTCGTTTGTTGGCCACAATAATGACTGTCTAGGTCGGGAGAAGTAGCACTGTCTGACTCTATCTAGGATGGGAGAAGTAGCACTGTCTGACTCTATCTAGGATGGGAGAAGTAGCACTGTCTGACTCTATCTAGGATGGGAGAAGTAGCACTGTCTGACTCTATCTAGGATGGGAGAAGTAGCACTGTCTGACTCTATCTAGGATGGGAGAAGTAGCACTTGACTCTTTCTGGAACGGGAGATGTTATGCTGCCTGACGGTCTAGGGCAGGAGATGTAGCACTGCCTCACACTGTGTAGGACGGGAGATGTAGCAATCTCTAATCCTCCACCCTTATAAAATAATTTTACTTTTAGTCCATCACTCCAACATCTCTTACCGATTTCTCTAACCCTTTCAAAACAACAATAAAAAAGTTTAATTTTCACTATTAAAGCTAGACCGGAGAAAAAATGAATAATTGGTGTTTGGCGATACATAATGTGCAGGTAGAAACACGATGCGCAGGTAGATTCATGGACACAACTTTAGATTGATACTCCCCTTATAAAAGCAGAAGTTTGATATTCCTTTGTCTGAAAGCACATTTGACTAAGCATCCCTTAGTTTAAATAGTTATTTAGTCACAGTTAGGGGAGTAGCAATTTAAAGAAGTACCAAAACATGATGTGCAGATAGAAACATGATGCACAGGTACAAAAATTTTGATGTCTCAGGCTTTAACGTTTAAGACAAGAGGATATTATAATCTCGTTGAGCCTTAAATCCTTCCTTAAGAACAAATTAATCTCTCTCAATACATAAGCATTGAGAGGTCCTGACCACAATTTAAGAATATTTGAATGACAACACTACAAACCCTCGCATCTAAGATATATGAAAGAACAAATATACTAATATATGAAAGAGGGTATTCGAGTCCTCGACACCTACCTCCCGGTTAAAAACAAATAAATATTGAGGAAACCTTAATTACTGCACCAAAACCTTAAATGACTCTCCTTAATACTTATTATTATTATTTATAAAATAAAAAAATAAATCTAACCACTAGGTGATCAGCTCCTTAATGTAATTGTTCCAAAATGTATTGAAGGAAATATTACCAAGTAGATTATTAGAACGGATGTGACAGTTTTTAATAAGGACAATTCGATCTCTATGTCGAGGGTTTATGACAGTTTATAGGGGATCCAGTAGTACTTTCTGATTACAGATTCTGATGATAGAACATAAACATAATATACTGAGATGTTGTCCAGGCCATGTCTGTTTCATGTCTAGCCTAAGTTGCTATTTTTCAGTTGAATAATGTTGGGTGGTAACGCTCGGTCCCTATAGATTACATTATAAGGAGTTGAATTATCGATGCATTGACCTATGTACAGTAGATTACTTTTCTAGTATTAATGTATGTGTAATACTTGCCTGTACAAGTACTGGATTAGTTACAGTTTGTTTGTAAATATATTCATTAAAATGTTTATTAACTTGTTGTTAGTTGTATTGTAAGTTTATCTTAATTGTTAATCGAAACAAACTCCCTTATTCTTATTCATTCCAAAAACCATTCCAATTATTTTCATCTTCTCTACTTAGCGATTCCAAAGATCTCTCTCGTGTCTTGCAAACCCCTTCCCCCTCCTTCCCCCACTCCTTCTTGCTCCTTTTCCTATTCCTCCAAGTTTGTTATACATGCAGGCATTTATGCTTGTTGATTTTTTTATTATTTAAAAAAAAAGTTGTTGTATAACCTAATTCTAAAAAATAAAAATACCATTTTTCTTTCACCATATTGGTTTTGAACAAAAAAATTAAATTATAGTTATAAAAATATATATATTATTATTAATTAGGAATATGTATTTTATTTTATTTTTTTTATTTTTTCTTCCACTATTTATTTTGATTAAAGCCACTTATTATAATTGTTGATTAGGCTAGTTTGTAAGCTAAAATTTAAGTCTAAAAAAAAGTAATTTAAAAAAAAAAAATACTTTTACAAATAAACAATAATAAAATGTATTGATATTGGTCTGGGCTGCTCTAAATATAATGGACAGCTCTGTCAGGTCCTCTGCTACTATTTGCCCTTCTCAAGCAAATCAAGTCGCATCTCCTGCTCTTAGGCATCGCACAGCAGTCTTATCTACGTCCTGAGGTTACCTCAGGCGATGCGATATCAACTACTCACAAATTAGTGAGGGCAGACCAACATGTAATTTAAAATTCGGCTTTACGCATAAATTATACGGATTTCCTTCCGTCATTAGCAATATTAAAAAACACCCAAATGTTTTGCCATGCCGCTTTTATTTGTCTCCGGTACAAGATGTTTTTGAAGAAAAGTACTTTGTATAGATGATCTTTGTACGACTCCAAGCCTTCTATTGTTCTGTTTGGAGACTTCTATTGTTATCTTAGCTACCTTGTGATATCTCGCCCGTTAGACTATCAATATAATATATAATGTTACGAGATCTGGTGACTTTACAAGAGGTGAAGGCAAGACATGGTTGTTGAGATGGTGTAGATGTAACAAGCTTTGGAGGTTTTATTGGACATTATCAATTGAAAATTTGCCTAGAGGCAGTTTATTAGCAAGCTGCCGCTACTAAATCCAAAATAACAGTTAGTACAACGTTACTTTGAATTAATTAAATTCCAAATAATTTAAAGGCAAAAAAATTTAAAAATAATTATATGACTCTCCATAAAAGATGTAGTTTCGTGTCTCCTAATATATACCGGAGAGCACACGGTACTCCAAACTCCTCCAATTTATTTGAATACACCTTAAATATATATTTATATCTATAATAACTATATACATAAATAAGATAAATTATGTTTAAATACTCTAATTAAATGTCTAGTGTACTGTTAATTTAGTTTCAGATATATAAAAAGAAAATTTATTTTATATGTATTTGTGTATAATGTTGTATGTATTATTGATAAAACTAATATTGTACTGTATGTAGAGCGTTAAAAGGAGTAAGGTCAAACTCAGTTGGAACCTCAGATAAATAAAATATCTATTTAATTTTGGGAAACCTGAATCTAAATTTTCCCTTTGACATCCATAAAATACAATTCATTAGAAATAATGAGAGTGTGAAAGAGAGGGAGATGATTAGGAGGGGG
>KZ651467.1:417762-428206 GCA_001010745.2 Gerris buenoi | reverse complement strand
AAAAAAATTATTTCTCGAAAACGGTTCCGACGATTTTGATTAAAAAATTCTAAAATGTAGTCAATTTAAATACGAATCTAATGATATAAGCTGTTTTCTCGGGAAAAATCTAGTTCCTGAGAAAATAGCTTAAAACGCGGACGGAGAGAGCCCGGGTTCGATTCCCCGCCCGGGAGAAGTTATTTTTATGGTATATTTTGATGAAATGGTTAATAATTATTAAATGTACATACAAAAACTAATAAATGGTAAACTCTGGGCTAAGGAATTATTAACTCGTATATGAGAAAGTTTGTCTGAGTTGTCTCGGACCGATTTATTAAAATGGTATTTTTATATTAATTATTTTATTTTTAATCCATAATACGTAATTTTTTTTTTTAATTTAAGAAACATTTTAAAATAATCCATACGAGTAACATTCATGCCAGATTTTAAGACAATCGAACAACGCGATTGATATGGGAAACACGTAAAAATGATCCAATTTTTGGTAATTTGATAAAGCTTATTAACGTAGAAGAAATGTGGTTCAAAATAGGTCAATAGAGATAATAAAACTATTTCCTTTAATACATCCTGGCTATATTTCGACCTTCTCTTAGGTCATCTTTAAGCCTATAACACATTGAAGACAAGGTTTTGTTATTATACTTATACTTACATTTATATTAACAATATAAGTGAACAAATATTAAAATTTATTTACCTTATGCAATTACAGATCAATAACAATAAACATTATCATAGCAATTTTTAAAAAATCTTTCCAACTTCAGTCACTTTAATTACCTTATTAGTAATTTGTCATCAAAATGTTGCTATTTAATTAACAAATTTTAAATCTAAAAGAAAAAAATATTCATTGTAGTTAACCGTCAGAACCGATGAATTCTACCCTTAGAGGTATGATTTTTCTGAGCCTGTATGCCAAATTTTATTTAAATTTGCCCAGTAGTTTAGGCTCCACGTGCCAGAACAGACTACAGAATATAATTTTTTGAAAACTACTTTGTTGGACTCAGAGGACCTTAAAACTTGTGAATCCTTCAAAATATCAAAATCGAATTTTCGCGCTACCACTATATTTTCACTATATTCCGTCCGTCTGTCTGTCGCCTACTTTCATGGCCAAATCTTTCGTCCGATCACTTTGAAATTTGGCATACATGTGTACCTACCCACACATTTTAAAATATAGTAACAAAAAAAATATGGGTATTAAAACGTAAGGATTACATTTTTGGGGGGGAGGGGGTGTGTCATTTATCTCGGTTATGTAAAGTGAAAAATCTCTGAAAAAATTCCTGATCATTCTTCGACCAATAGTATATACCACTTTATGACAAAACATGTTTTCTTAATAATTTTTCTCTTTTCTATGTATTTATAAATGTTTATAGTCCGGTTCAGTGTTCAGTGGCAAATAGTACTTTATCAGAAGTTTGTTTATGTGTTTTGAAAATATCTGACCCATGTGATAGTTCAAAGTTGGCATTTTCAAAAGCACCTTCAATAGGTACTACCTTAACAATACAATCTTGCCTGCGGTCCCTGGCTGTGTGCTGACCAGCACACTCTTGACTAATGTTCATAGAACTATTTAGTTCACTTATAATTTTATAAAATTTTTAATTTAACTATTATTACATAAATAATTATCTTCTTCGTAGATCTGTTATAATTTATATATATATATTTTTTTTTAAACCTGTGATTACGACTTTTGCAATAAAGCTTGCTTTATTGCAAGGTATTGAGCTTGATTTTATAGTTCATCTGGTAGAAACGATATTTTGATTCAAGATTTCGTTCAAGATCAAATTGCCTTTTTGATTTTCTTGAAATTTTTATGGCTGCCCTACCTAAGTATATTGTCTAAAACTTTGAAATGTATAAATAGTTCATCCATGATATCTATGAAAGAAACATTTCCCATTAAAGAATTTTTGAAATTTGGGTTCGTATAAACTAGTCATTATACAGAGAAAGTTATTTTTATTAATTGTCACATACGTGACAAAATGTATGTGACAATTAGTCACATATACGTGGATAGCAGTTTATTATACGGTGTAATGAAGGGTAAAATGCTCAAATCTCTAATGTTGACAGAATGAATGAACTCGTCTAGGCTAAGGATGATTAAAAGCTGACAATAGATTTGAATTGTGCCAAGACATCGTAATAACGACACCCGCAGCTCGCTAGAGTATTACCATGTCAGCAGATTTGACTTCACTGCATCTGCCCTCGTATTAAGTTTGCTTTCGTCTAAACTCAAAAAATTTCATTTTCTCTCGACATAAAATCCACACTTAGGTTTGTTTGTTGAAGTTGTATTCATTATTTATTTAGACGAGTTGTCTAAACAAAGACTTTTATCTACGATTGATACGAAATATAAACATTATATCTCTGTTTAGATGCGTGGAAAGTGATTCTTTTCGTAGCTGTATTCATTGCGCATACGCGTTTCATAATCGTGCGATAAGGTGAGGAATTCCTTTTTTATTCCGCCCTAGAGCGGAAAAAAGAGGAATTCTTCACCTTAACGATTAGCGAATTTGTTTACATTTAACATAACTAATTTGCTGTTTGTTTAATTAAAGTAACTGTTTATATCGAGTTTTTAGTGAAAAACAATGTGATTATGACGAAAATGAGGAGAATAATACGCCTCCCGAAATAATTAATTCAATGAATTAATGTCATTTTAATCAAAAGAGAAATACGTACTTACATACAGGAAGTGTATTACATTTTCTTTTCTCTGTATTTATTATTAAAATCCACAACCGTAGTTAAAGTACGGTACGCAACTCGTGCGAAAACTGCATTTTGCTTTGCTCGTGTGGTTTTACTACCCTCGCTGTCGCTCGGGTGCAAACCCCACACTCGCATGCAAAATGCTTCTTTCTGCACTAGACGCGTAATGTACTTTTTCAATAATTTCTTTAATTTTTTACCGATACTGATTTACTTTAATTTCACTATTATAGAAACATTCTGTTCAACTGATAATTTAAATTTCTTGTACTACAGTAATTTTCATTTGATAGTTAGATCGTTTTCATGGCTACATTTATTTATTCTTCAACATTTTATCAAAATTTACCATAATAATAAGTATATGTTATAGCCAATACAGACAGCCTTGACAGTTGGTCATTATGAATAATGGCTAGCTATTATGTATAATGGCTAAAATGGCTAGACAAAGTGATTAATTAATTACTTTGTCTAGTCATTATTCATAATAGCTGGGACAATATAGTTAAAGTAATAATTCCTTTATAAAATTAATCACTTTATCCAGATATTATGAATATAATGTTGAAGTTTAAGGTGGTTAAGGTGAGATAGATATGCGTGGGGGTGCGAGAGTCATCCCTTACCTAGATTATAATGTGTAAATCACAGACTGCAAACCACACTAAACTTCTGTTTACTATTACAGATTTGTGACTTCAGATCTTCAACGCGTTTTGATTGATTTAGTTAATTTTGTGTAAATTGCCACTATGGCAGACAATAGACAATATAGAAATTCGTATTAGTGAAAAAATAAATGCACTTATTGAAAATAAAGGACCAGTTGCTTATAAGTGTTCAGTATGAATTATTAATATTGGAAGTGAACGAAACCAAGAATAAGACTGCTAAGAAAACTCCTTAAGATAAAAGGACTAAAAAATAAATATAAAACATAACTGCTGAACTAGTTACACTTTTATAAATCTCTGTGAATCTTGCCATAAAAAAGGGCTAGTTGTAGACCTATTTTAGCTAACGAACTTAATTCGATGTGTCAAACTGATTTAATTGTCATGCAATCACAAAAGAATGGTTATTACAAATTTGTTATGCTTTACCAAGACCACCTTACAAAATTCTTACAGCTGCGACCTTTATAAACAAAAACTACAGAAGAAGTAGCATATCACTAGGTTGAAATATTTAAAATTTTATAGCATTTTATTACTTTTTCAAATTCCAACCGTTATTTTACATAATATCTAGGCAAAGTGATTATACAGTCTTACATTATCACATTCTCTGACTTAGGTCAGATATTATGCATAATGACAAGATAAAGTGATTAATTAACCTGTATCACTTTCACCAAATTCAATAGTTATTATATATAATTGGTGGCAATTATTCATAATAACCATATTAATTATTTGTCTGTAACATTGTTCATGTTTCTCAGAAACTAGATTTTTCCTGGGAAAATTACTAATAGGCTCGCATTTAAATGACTACATTTTAGAATGTTTTAATTAAAATCTTCGAAACTATTTTTATAAAAAAAAAATCTATAATGTAGTCCATTTAAATACGAATCCAACGGTATATGCCGTTTTCTCTGGAAAAATCTAGGTTAGTCCCGGAAAAGTGTAGGGTTAGTTTCAAAACCAGTTATCTGCTCAGTGGTCTGGTGGGGGAATTGTTGTTTACAGAAATACCGCTAGGGGTTCTCTGTAAAATACAGCTTGTTATTATACATCATCTGTCAGCAAACTTTTATCTTGCTGGTATCTTTCTGTCTTTTTCGGTTTGATTTTATTATGAATATTGAAATATCTGGAGTTAAAAATCCATTTTAATGATGTTCTTAACTTTTTTGTATATTTAAAAAAAAACTTTTTGAACATTTTTTAAAAAAAGCTCTCTTTTTAATTATTATTTTAAATGCACAAAAAGGGTGTAAAATGGGAAAAACGCAATAATAGCATAAAAATATTTTTTTCCCATTTTAACCCCTCTTATAATAAAATATGACATAAGTGCACATAACAACAATTACTGTACTCTTAAAGAGCTTTCCAATGACATGCATCTTGAAGGGTTCATACTATTTTGTCTTTTGTACCCCGTACCCCTGTGTGCCAATCCCCCCCCCATCCACATACTAATCTAAAATTTCGGTATATTATCATAATCCAATAATACGTATATTTCTTTGAAATCATTAATCAGCTCGTTAAATCATGGATCATATCTGGTCTTTTTTCATAAATTACCCATTTTCCCGATATTTCAACTCAATTTGCGTGAAAACCATACGACGTACAAAAAAAATGTTATAGACAAAAAGTGGGCCACTTTTTGCGTGAATAGATTGCTTTGCAAGTTATAAGCGGAAAACCACACAAAAATTATTATTTTGACGATTTCTCATATTTGTGGGGGGGAATTTTGTTGGACAACTTCAGACTCGTGTTCAGCGTTCAGCACCCCCGAAAACATAAAATAAACCTCTAAAATCACACACCTGAACATGTATCACACCTGAACTTTCCACTTAGAGCCCATTTTGTGCACCATTTGACTGGACTAAATATTAATTAATACCTGAGTACTTTTCAAAAATATTTTTTTTATTACACAAATTTTTATTGCTTCATGGTGAAATTAGTTTTTTGCCCCTCCTGAAAATTTTTATTTGTTGCCGGTTTTGAAACTAGACAACTAAATTATGAATTCGTAATATGAGAAAGTTTGTCTTAGTTGTCTCGGACCGATTTTTGACTACGTTAGCTTTTCCAAATGTGATACGAATTACACATTCTACACACCTACGTCTTGTTTTTATCTACAGTCGAAATTGTATGCATTGTTTCATCGAAATATGCCACGTATTTTAGGTTCCAAAACTTCCAAGTTCCTAAGTTCCAAGCATCTTCAAAGTCTAAACTGTAAACTGACATTAGCTTCTGATGCAGTGCAATCAGTCTGAAGATCGAAATTAGTTCTATGTCTCGGAATTTCAAAAATTCCTAGACAGAAATCCGTTTCAAGGATCAGGGAACATTTTTAATCTCGTGTCTGACTGTCGTTCTGTTTTAAAAATCGATGAGTATTATTGTACTTATAGCCATTCCAATTAGTAGGCATGTTAAAAACCACTAAATTTAAAAAATTACTCGTCAGATTTTGATAACATTTTATTTATTGATAACAATTAGCTTATTGTTGGTCCCATAGTAATTTTAACGTGCTGCACCAATTTCTTTCTCTTCCGCTTGCGTACGAACTATTTTTTAAATCTGTTAAAATTGTTTGAACGGTTGAAATTAATATGAGACCATCTGCTGACTACATTCATCAAACCATCCATTTTTTAAAAAAAAAAAACTCTATGAGTTTAAGAGAAGCAAAACATGATTATAGAACGCGTGAAAGCTATGTGCCACTCTAATGATTTAAGATCAATTTTGGATTCAGGTGGAATGATATTAAAACGTGTAAATCTGTCAAAATCTAATTTTTGGGCCTTTTCGTACTTTTTCTCCACATCTATAGGTACTACTTGTATTAGAAATTAAAAATTGAATTTACTATAAAGGTTTAGCATAATGCCTTAACCCTTCTGAATCTATTGATGTTATTTTCTCGATAATAAGTCAACATTTGTAACAGAAAACCTTTACAAAACAAAAAAAAATCAAAAAAAAAATCAATCCTAAGTATAGGTTTTTCATCCATTGTTTATTAGGGGAGAGGGTATTGCCTCCGTCTTGTTTTTATCTATACAGTCGATTTCTCGAGATGTTGGGGCCAAGTACGTGAATACTGAAACTGAAAATGATGATTTACTTTCTTCCCCAAGAAAGTGTCACTTGTGTGATTTAAGTGGTATATTATCGAACTACATTTATCATAGTGCGTAGGCTTCCGCGGGTAGACTCGATAAAAACAGCTTGAGTTTCCGGTGAAATCAGAGTCACGAAGGATTTGTTATAAGTCCGTTCCACTACTGGAAGCATCTTCAGGGTTGTGGTGCATCGCGATGTTGACTCGAAGCAAGCATCGAGTTTCGAGTTTAACAACATGAGGTGAACATTGAGTTCATCTTGTGTTTGCTTCGAGTCAACATCACGATGTATCACAACCTTGATGATCTTCCAGTAGTGGAAGCGAAACGTCGGACTTCAAAAACACTTTGTGATGTGGATTTTAACGGAAACCCAAGCTGTTTACATTAATCACATTTATTTAACCGAAAAGTTATGTGTTTTCATGTGGATACGTTTTATTTATTTACAGCATCTCCAAATTTAGACTAAGTTGACCAATTTAGTTGGAATTTGATGTAAGAGTTCCTTCTATCACTGCTACAGCTAAGATAGTTAGGCAGCTTTATTCATCAAAGAGTTCGGGTGCGCAGACGGTGGCTTTTTTGACAACATTTTATTTGACAGAGNAAGAGTTCGGGTGCGCAGACGGTGGCTTTTTTGACATTTTATTTGACAGAGATACCCACTTCATCCATGAACTCGGTTCTAAATGTTTTAAAATACACGCAGTAGGATTCGACCGAAGTTTATCGAGTGAAAAATCGAACTGATGAGTCATTAATTGTTTTAGTATTGTAATGACTAATGACAGACGTAGCGGCGTCGGTGGGTCAGCGAGTGGAGAGACAACCTCGTGACTACCGACTTGATTTGGAAAACGCATGTCGTTCAGTAGTTGTGCATTATTACATCAGCCCTGCCCCACCTAGTGGTTATTTGAGGAGTTCTTTCAAGTGGTTTGCTCTAAAATGTTTGAATTAAAGATAAAAAATCGGTCCGAGACAACTCAGACAAACTTTCTCATATATGTACATTTAATTACTATTGGAAATTTCATCAAAAANAAAAATACTCTGCCAATTAATGTGGCACATAGCTTCCTCGCAAAGAAAAGACCAAATTAAGAAATATACCATAAATATCAAAAAATTGGAACCGCGCGGCACTGTTCCAGTAAATATTTAATAAAGTCGGAGAAATTTAAATATTTGTTGAAGAAACAAAGTCTCTAACAAGCACCAAAAGTTAGCGCATAAATAATTTATTTAATAATCAAATATAAAATTGCAACCAAATCGTAGAAACCTCTGTAAATAAAGGTTTTTTTATTTAAACCAAACAGTAAGAAATTTATCACCATCTAAGGTACAACCGATGATGATTCGACAAAAACTCATAGGACTAAAGTTGTAGATCTTTTAAAATCAGTTACCACGTGTGCTATCCATTTTCTAGTACGACTTACCGTTTAGCTGCAATAAGCCCTCAAACCAGCTTAAAAATCAAGTCGGCCATTTTTATTTTTTTAAGGTATTGCCCCCCCCGAAATCAGCCCCTGGATCCGCCACTGGTTTCATTGGAGCAATGAAATGAAAGTACTACATCAACAATTTAGAAGGAATAGAAGGAGAAAGGGACTTGCGGTTCAAAATGTGGAATCAGGAACAGGAAGCGTCACACATAAATATAGTTTTAAAAATGAGCGAATTGTTTTTCCCGGCAATAAGAAAGCTTTGCATTATTGCTTTCACAGCCCTGCACAACATGCACTATCGAGCGTTCATTTAGCTCCCTTCGCCGAATCAAAACATGGCTAAGAAGTACAATTGGTAAAAACAGGTTAAATGGGTTAGCCATGTTAGCATTCACCGACAATGGGTTTTCGCTAACAAAAAGCAACTAGTGGAAGCTGTAATTAAAAAAATGCTTGTAATCCTCGAAAATTATTTTTTACAAATTAGTTTTGGTTTTTTTTTAAAATAAATATTTTATTCTAACTTTGGNGTAATTCAATATGGCGGACATATGTTGAAGTAATAGTACCTTTAATTTTCTTTTTTAGCTACCATAAGTCTATGTACCAAATTTCAGATCTCTAGGTCCACTTGAAGCTGAGATAATAGAATGTGAATAAATCCAAGATGGTGACTGTGATTCAATATGGCGGCCGTATATCAAAATAAAAATGGTCTTACTTTTCTATTTATGGTACACTCTATCTATGAACCAAATTTCAGATCTCTATGGCAATGGGAAGTAGGAGAATTACTATGAATAAATCCAAGATGGCGGCTATAATTCAATATGGCGGACACATGTTGAAATAAAAATGGTCGCACTTTTCTATTTATGGTACACTCTATCTATGTACCAAATTTCAAATCTCTATGTCAATGGGATAGGAGAATTTTTNTATCAGGATCTAGATTTTCCTGGGAAAACGATTTATATGACTCTATATTCGCATTTCAATGGACTACATTTTAAAATTGTTTAATCAAAATTGTCGGAACCATTTTCAAGAAATAATTTTTCCCCGTTTTTTAAAAGTCTTTGGAGTGTGACTCTCACGATTATTTTTATTCCTGATATCCCCTCGGGGTATGATTTTCCTGAACATTTAATGCCAAATTTGATCGAAATCGGCCAGTTAGGCTCCACGTCTGCACGGAAGATATAGCATTTTTTAGGAAACACTTTATTGGACAAAAAACGTATAAATCCATCAAAAATCGAATTTTCGGGCCATCACAATACTTTCTCTCTACAGAGAAAGTAAAAAGTGACTCCTGTATATTATTAGGGCCTCCTCCTTAAATTAGTGATTATGATTANTGATCAGTCAGTGACTGTCACTCTTAGTTTTATATATAGTGTGTTTCACTTTACATGAAGGCACCCAAATAAATTGTTCATTAGTTACGCAATTATCATTAAATTTTTATAAATTATCATTAAAGTGGCCATTAAGACTAATATTTTTGTTTGAAAGATTTTTTGTTGGAGTCGAAATCTGGCCAACTATGATGTAAATGAAACCTAGAGTTTCTAGTAAAGTCATATTAGCGTTGAAGATAAAGCAAAAAATTATTAAGAAAAGTTGTAGCTAAGCAATAAAATAATACGAATACCAAGTTTCGCTGAAAAAATCGAATCTTGAAATTTTACTACAATTGAGCATGAACTCATTGAAAAAAATTCTTGAGTGCAACAAACATTCAAAACAATCATGTAATGTTTTTAAATGTATTTCCAATTATTTTTTTATGTTCGTTGCACTCTTGATACTTGAGATAAGAATTTTTTCAATGAGTTCATACTCAAATGTAGTAAAATTTCAAGATTCGATTTTTTCNCTTGAAGCTGAGATAATATAGTTTTATTCAATTCAAGGTGTCGGTTGTAATTCAATATGGTGGACATATGTTGAAGTAATAGTACCTTAAATTTCCTTTTTTAGCTACCATAAGTCTATTTACCAAATTTCAGATCTCTAGGTCCACTTGAAGCTGAGATAATAGAATGTGAATAAATCCAAGATGGTGACTGTAATTCAATATGGCGGCCGTATATCAAAATAAAAATGGTCTTACTTTTCTACTTATAGTACACTCTATCTATGAACCAAATTTCAGATCTCTATGGCAATGGGAAGTAGGAGAATTACTGATGAATAAATCCAAGATGGCGGCTATAATTCAATATGGCGGACACATGTTGAAATAAAAATGGTCGCACTTTTCTATTTGTGGTACACTCTATCTATGTACCAAATTTCAAATCTCTATGTCAATGGGATAGGAGAATTTTTGATCAGTCAGTGACTGTCACTCTTAGTTTTATATATAGTGTGACTG
>KZ651467.1:373108-408443 GCA_001010745.2 Gerris buenoi | reverse complement strand
CATTTACGTATATTCCTTTTATCAGTGACTAAGTCGTTGTTGAAGTTACTGTCTACTGTTTGAGACAGACATATTTTCAAATATATTTTTTTTCAGTAAAACCAAAGTTTGCCTAAGAATGAAGGAGAAAAGCAGGATTGGTATTAGTAGAAGAGATAACAAATTAATTCTTTGGATTAGAAAAGAATTGGGATCGGGAATGAGTATGGTTAGGAGAACTAATGCTAAAGAAACATGGAAAATGGAAGTGGGCTGGACATATTTCCATATTATGTTAAGAACTACTGAAGGTAGATGGTCCAAGAAACTTAAATAGGTTCCCTTGGGAGAAAGAGAAGCATGGGAAGACGTATGCGACAATTGGATGAAAAAAATATTTTTAACACAGTGTTCAACAGTTACTCAAGATTGACAAAAGGATAATAATATGTTTATGTTTAATACCATAGTTATGAGTACTTGAGTACTTACTTCAAATTTGTTATTCATTTTTGAGGAAAATAAAGGTGTATAATTCATTTAAAAAAATTGAATCAGACACAAAAACATCTCTAACCTCATAGAAGATACTTTTTCATTTAAATATTGGCGGCAACAAGCAAGTTAGGGTGTAGTAGCCAATGAGAGGTAAGGAGGGCGTGGCTTCAGCGGAACCCATTTGGAAATTCAATTATTGTAGTTGCGGTTGTCTGATTACTTATTTAACCTGAGAATCGATCCTACCTCATAATCGGTTTATGATTCTTGATTCTGATTCTATGCCAAAATAGGTTTCTACTTGAGATTTGTAAGTATATTATTTTTTTATTCATTAAAATTTGTAAAAAATATTTTTTTTTTAAATTTATTTTATTGATAACCTGCTGTAAGTTAGGTACAATTAATGTTTCCAATAGTTTATGTTGCTGTTTTTTGGGTGTTCTTACTATTATAAGAAAAGTGGACTAGAATCTTGGGTACCAAGTTTGCCCTATTTTACTGTATTATTAAGAAGAAAATGGGTTTTCAGTTTCAGCTTTTGTGACACTCAGGTTGGCCAACTGAAGGAGAGGAAAAGGAGTGAAGGGAAACATATAACCACTGGGGGGTCACTTTGAGGTATCCTGTAATATTTTTGTTTATCTGGTTGGCCGGATATTCGAGCCGGCAAAATCTCGAGCTCTTATTGGCTCCTCCATATTTTAGAATCTCCCACGTCATCAAAACCCTTATTTTCTTGACAATACTGTAGTGTTTCCTTATACGTTTATTATTAGTAATTTTATTAGTATTATTATATGTTTATATTATTAGTACATATGTGTTAATTACTTTAAATCCTGGAGGGAGGAACGTTATATGACGCTTCCTTAAAAATTTTCTGCTTATCGTCAAAAATTTACCCCCTTGTTTGATGTTTATGATATGGCCCACTCAGATGAAATGTAAACAAAGAGGGTGGTTAGCTAGGAGGCAAAACAACCAGTGTTGCTGTAGCTAATCTCCTTAATATTATAACAGCTCATACGATAAGGGGATATTTCTAATTTTTTACTCTCTCTCTCTCTTTGTTGCAGGAATTCCACGTATCTTATGTTCTTATCAAGATGGGGAACTCTCCGAGACCCGGAGTCTGGGTCCTTGAGAGATCCGCAGACAACGGACAAACATACAAACCTTGGCAGTACTTTGCAGACAATGATATGTAATAATTAGACTCAATTTTTTAAATCTATTATAATTTTCCTTGCAAAACAGTTGTTTGCACTTGACTAATGACTGGGAAATTTTCCATAACAACATGATTTCACATTTTCTACTAAAGGTTGACCAAGAAGTGATGACAATCTGAGGAGAGCACTAGTGATGTTGTTTTTGTGTCATGTATAGTCAGCTTTTAATAAAATAGACCACTGTCAAAATCAAATCTTGTGAAGTTAAGTAGGAAATGCGGGGTTATAATTCTAAAAGGAAGTCCTTATCAACAACATTTAGGTTATTACAGGACAGGGGATCCGGCCTTACCGAAACAGAAGGTAACAAAATTATTGGGATCTTTCTGAAGAAAATTTTTATCTAAGAAATTTATTTTAGACATCAGGGAACATTTTTGGTTTTGTGTCTATCTGTCGTTAAACATTCTTGGTGAATTACACAACATATCTTGAAAAATTAATCGTCCGATTTTAATGAAATTTGGATGATGTCATAATTAGACCTTTAGCCTTCTGAGCCCATTGATTCTATTCCACATACACATAAACTTATTTTATTAATACCTCTATCTTTAGAATTGCTCATCTGATTTTTAATAACTGTTTGGATGGTTAACTAACTATTGAGGGCTCATTAAATATTGATACTTGCATCCATGTAAAAAAGTAAAACAATTTTGACAGATTCAAACAGAAAAATAAAATAAATTTGACAATAATGGCTCGTAAAAGCAAAAGATCATTAAATTATGCTATTGTATGTGAGGAAGCTATGCCACAATAATTGGCAGACTATTTGTAATAGTAAAGTAGGTTCACATATGGTTTTGGTTTGCAGTGAATGTGAGCTGTTCTTTGGACGGGAGAGTCTTCAGCCAATAACTGCTGACGATTCAGTTACTTGTGAAACTTCCTACTCTAAGATTGTACCCTTACAAGGAGGTGAGGTGAGGCTCAAAATAAAACAATTTATTTCATTTAGTTATATTTTTAAAGCACATGATTGGCAAATGGAATTGTTGAAAATATTATGTATTTCAGATTGTAATATCTCTCATCAATCAAAGGCCTTCAGCTAACGATTTCTTCAACTCTCCAGTACTGCAGGAATTCACTCGAGCAACTAATGTTCGTCTTCGGTTTCTGAGAGCAAAAACCCTGCTCGGTCACCTCATGTCCATTGCAAGGGAAGATCCCAGCGTCACCAGAAGAGTAAGTAGGCTTCTTATAGGTAATCATTAGCAATAAATCTTGAAACTGGTGTCTAAAGTGAACATTTACATCCTGGCATTTGGTTACCTTCAGCTAAGCGTAGATGGGGTCACTGTCCACACCAGGTGTTTTAATTCCTGTCAAAAAATCCATGTTCTAACTCTAATATTTTTGTGTGTCTAGTATTTCTACTCTATAAAAGACATTAGTATCGGAGGTAGATGTAGGTGTAACGGTCACGCGGATCTTTGCGATGAAACCCACCCTACTGACCTTTACAAACTTCTCTGCAGATGTAAACACAACACCACAGGAGAAAACTGCGAACGCTGTCAAGACAACATGGTGCAGAAAGCTTGGCAACAATCCAAACCCAACAAACTTTTCGTCTGTGAAGGTATCCACTCACTTTTACGATTATCTTTTCGTAGCCTCACACAATGTAAACCCACCTTAAATTAACTCTTCCTATAAAGAAGCTTTATTTAATAAATGTTATGCTTTTTTTCACAGCTTGCAACTGCCATGGCCACACTGACAGATGTATTTACAATGAGACAGTGGATCAATTGAAGCTTTCTATGGATATTTATGGCAACTACGATGGTGGTGGTGTTTGTCAAGACTGTCAAGACAATACGGAAGGAATTAATTGTGAAAAATGTACAGATGGATACTTCCGGCCATACCACAAGTCACAGAACGAAACAGACGCTTGTCAAAGTAAGAAATATAATGTTTTAACCTATGTAGTGGCAAGTACTCACTGATTTTTTTTATTTAATGAGTTTAACATCAGTTAATAAGAGTTCACTGAATTAAACAGTAAATTGTACTCGTAATATTAAAGTCTCCTTAACCCAATGTCTAAGATTCAATCCAAGAATGACATAGATCATTTGTTTTTGATAAAAAAATATCCTTTGTCCAGTCTAATGTTCACATAAACTCTATCTAAAAAAAGATTCAGTAGAACCAACGAAGAAAATGGCCAAGCTTTAAAACTGAACAAGCCTTCCTGCTAAAAATTTAAATTTGTGTCCTACCCACAACAAAGCATTGGATTCGTTTTTGTTTTGCATGATATGATCTCTCCGTATTATTATCTATCTGTATAGCTATGAACTGATAAAACTATCAAACTATGATTGATCAACTGCTTTGATTTTGTTTTTCAGGGTGCCCATGTGACGATATATTTTACGATGGAACATGTGCTATGGGATCTGGAAAATGTTTCTGCGATGAGAAGTTTGCCGGTCTTGAATGTGACAAGTGTGCACATGGTTACTTTGGGTACCCGGACTGCAAACCTTGCATCTGCTTTCTCAATGGCACATCCGGGGAATACTGCGAGCCATTAGGGGGCACTTGTCCTTGCTTGGATAACTTTGCAGGTTTCGACTGCAGAGAATGCTCCCTGGGCTTCTATGACTTTCCAAACTGCTCCCGTAATTACCTTTTATTACATTATTTATTTATTTATATTATGATTATTAAAAATAGTATACTTAATGAAACAAATATTTCAGCTTGTGAATGCAACACAATTGGCTCTTTGGACAATGAATGTGACTCTCTTTCTGGCAAGTGTGAGTGTAATTCCAACTTCGGAGGGGACAAGTGCACTGAATGCGCTGACGGATACTATGACTTCCCTTCTTGCGGATGTAAGTAATCTTTTATAGAAATCCTTTCACATTAAGGCTGCCTTCAAGGTGACAATATTTTTTTTTTTTGTTTTTTGGAATAATAATTGAGCTGCTGTACTTACACTTGTAAAACCCACTTTTCATCTTCCTTTTATTATACCTTATAAATGTAAATAAACTGTAATTAATGTAGAGTTTTATTTTTAGATTGTTCATGCGATACACGAGGTTCAACGGAGGACATCTGTTCGAAGGAGACGGGAGAGTGTTTTTGTAAGGAAGGGTACGGAGGGGCAAGGTGCGACCAGTGCTTGCCAGGCTATTATGGTTTCCCAGATTGTCATCCATGCAACTGCAGTGATGTTGGCTCCTCCAGCAAGGCTTGTGACGTCTCAGGCAAGTGCCCTTGTCTCTCAAGTTACGGAGGACAGAGGTGCGATAGATGCGTCCCAGGCTATTATAACTATCCTCAATGTCTCTGTAAGTAGAATAAATCTGTTAGTGTTATAATTTTAATATGTTGTTGTAGGTTACAGGTAAGTCAGATAAGAAAAATATTAGGTTGACATCTGTTGGTAATTCTTTTGGGCTATGATTAGCTTACTTTATTTACTACCACAACTTTTGTGAGTCTGTGTCTCAACTTCTCTTCTTATTACATTTATTTATTTTTCTAGTTTTGTATTATTTATCTTAGTACAGTTGATAATGGCTATTTGTTGTACAACTTGGGTTAGTTCGCTGTAGTAGCCTAAATCCCTCAGTGTGTGTGGGCTGGTTGTCTAGCTGATTTCCAGTTTTGACAAACCTTTTTGTCAACAAGTCTAAGACAAACTTAAACATTCAGGCTTGAGAGGAGGTTTTGGGTTTGTCTGATTTCTTTTAGCCCATCATTTTGCCATCTTAATTACCTTCTAGTAATTTCAAGTGGTTTATTATCTCCATATTTTTTAAAAAAGAAATTGTCACATTTCTTGTAGAGGTGGCCTTAAAGACTAAATTATTAAAAATCTTATTAGTATGGACTAAAATCCTAGTAAGATGGATTCCTCAGAATAGCAACTTTCTAGCAGTAGGAGTTTCTGCTAGGATTATCCCTCCTGCCTCTCACTGTCTTTAGTTTTTTCACTCCTTCCTACACCATCAGAAGAAAGATAAGGTTATCAACCTTAGTGATGCTAGTGTCAAAAATAGCTTAGTTAAGGAAATGGACATGGCTATTACACATGTACTGTCGTCTTGAATTTTAAAGTCACATTGAAAAATCATTTTAACAAAAATCATTTTAACGAACAAGTTTATGTCTTATGAGTTTATTTTTATGACTTATTTCCAAATTTTAAAGTTCTAGTCCAAATAACTGGGATTTAAAAGAAAATATATAGGTATAAANGTCTTGAATTTTAAAGTCACATTGAAAAATCATTTTAACAAAAATCATTTTAACGAACAAGTTTATGTCTTATGAGTTTATTTTTATGACTTATTTCCAAATTTTAAAGTTCTAGTCCAAATAACTGGGATTTAAAAGAAAATATATAGGTATAAAAGGCAATAATGCCTAAAAAAAAAAAAAAAAAAAAAAAAAAAATTAATAAATAAGAGATATGTGATGTTGAATAAAAATGGGGGGAATACTATTGTTCTCGCAAAATATAAATGTAAAAGTAAAGCGATGTAATATAACCAAGCTTTGGATGTTTGCAGCATGTCACTGTGACACCTACGGCTCTCAAGGCATCTCTTGTGACGATTCGGGCAAATGCACGTGCAGCCATCTCTACACCGGACACAAGTGTGAAAAATGTGAGGAAGGAAGATTCAACTTCCCCATGTGTGAAGGTACTTACAATTTGTTTCACCACTACTCCAAATCACATTTTATCATTATTTTAATACAAGTTTTAACATAATAATATAATTATGGTATTAACAACCTTAATCACAATGTAAAAAATGTTTGCCTTCACAAAATGCACATAGTTTTCCCCTCAAGGAGTTTTCTACTTAGGAATAACAGGATTACATTTTATAGCAAAAAAAGCAACGAAGTAGTCACAAGCTATGAGGTACAGCTAAGAATCTGTGACATGGAACTTGCAAAAAAAAACACGAGATATAATATGCATTTTGACACCTTTTACTTAACCCCCTTACTTTTACTCACACTTTCAAATGACCAAATCCCATAATAATTGAGCTGCTGTACTTACACTTGTAAAACCCACTTTTCATCTTCCTTTTATTATACCTTATAAATGTAAATAAACTGTAATTAATGTAGAGTTTTATTTTTAGATTGTTCATGCGATACACGAGGTTCGACGGAGGACATCTGTTCAATTTGACAATAATGGGTCAAGGAACCAAAAGATCATTAAATTATGCTATTGTATGTGAGGAAGCTATGCCACAATAATGTTAGCTAGGAGGCAAAACAACCAGTGTTGCTGTAGCTAATCTCCTTAATATTATAACAGCTCATACGATAAGGGGATATTTCTAATTTTTTACTCTCTCTCTCTCTTTGTTGCAGGAATTCCACGTATCTTATGTTCTTATCAAGATGGGGAACTCTCCGAGACCCGGAGTCTGGGTCCTTGAGAGATCCGCAGACAACGGACAAACATACAAACCTTGGCAGTACTTTGCAGACAATGATATGTAATAATTAGACTCAATTTTTTAAATCTATTATAATTTTCCTTGCAAAACAGTTGTTTGCACTTGACTAATGACTGGGAAATTTTCCATAACAACATGATTTCACATTTTCTACTAAAGGTTGNAATGTTTGCCTTCACAAAATGCACATAGTTTTCCCCTCAAGGAGTTTTCTACTTAGGAATAACAGGATTACATTTTATAGCAAAAAAAGCAACGAAGTAGTCACAAGCTATGAGGTACAGCTAAGAATCTGTGACATGGAACTTGCAAAAAAAAACACGAGATATAATATGCATTTTGACACCTTTTACTTAACCCCCTTACTTTTACTCACACTTTCAAATGACCAAATCCCCATTCTAAGATATTGCAATTTTAATATTGTGATACTATCATCACTTATATCATCATCATCATCATCGTCACTATTATCCATGTATCTTAATTATCACTCTCACTATTCCCACACCCATTTATTTATAATTATTATAATTTGATTTAAATTAAAAATGATTATATTTTAAGTGAGTGCAGCTCACGTAAAAATAATTTAATATTACTGTGTGACTATGTCATTTAAATTGTTGATCCAACTCCAGAACAATAAGCTTAATAAAATTTTACTGTGAACATTTAGAATGTTCGTGCCATCCAGCGGGTATAGTAGAAAATTTCCCTGGTTGCGGCAATCTCTCAACCATTGGTCAGCTTTGTCAATGTAAGCCCAGAGTGGAGGGAAGGACTTGTGACCAGTGTCGACCCCTCTTCTGGAATCTTGCCATGTCCAACCCCCATGGCTGCCAAGGTAACCATATAAAATATTATCTTTATACTTTTTGTATTGAAAATGTTTATTATATTTATTATCAGCTAATTGTGGTTTGCAATTTGTGATTTAGAGTGCGACTGTTACGAGGCTGGTATCCTCGGAGGTATCAACGAGTGTAACACAGTGAGCGGTCAGTGTATGTGCAAACCTTTCACCAAGTCAAGGCGTTGTGACTCTTGCATCGACGGAATGTTTGACCAACAAGAAAACAACCTCTTCGGATGCACAGGTATTCTTGAGAAATTATCTTATTATTATCAACGCAATAAAGGGTCTTCTAGGAAAAGAAATGAAACGAGAGGGGATTTATTTGTTTTCAGATTGTGGGTGTGACGTAGGTGGGTCTGAGAATGAAGCTTGTGATAAAGTGACCGGTCAGTGCAGATGCCGCCCAAGAGTTGCAGGCAGGACTTGCTCTGAGCCTCGCAAAGCGCACTACTACCCTACACTTTACCAGTTCAAATACGAAGCTGAAAATGGCACGACTCCCGATAAAAAAAGCGTCAGATTTGGATCTTCAGAAGACATCTTCCCAGGTTATTCGTGGAAAGGATTCGTAGTTTTCTCTAAAATTCAGGTGAATATGACATGTTGATGTATGTAGAGGCCTTGCAAAATCATATTGCCTATACTAATGTTACTACCTCTAGTAATATTTTACTTAAAGAAATAATTTCAACACATTATTGGGGCAAAGTTAAGTCAATTCATTCGAGAATTGTGTTGGGACACTTTTCTCCCTATTAGGATAATAAAACCAGGAAGGTGAATTTGGTTTGGATCTAGGCTATTCATCATTCTAATATTTAACTTTAACCAAAGTTATCCTCAGCTTTTTACACTTGCATCAATTAAAAACCTTGAAAAAAGAATTATATCAATTAATTTTTTTACATATGAAAAACTAGATTAAAATGTAATCTTCAAGTCTCGTGTAAAACGTTGTGAGATCATTGGTTTTGCCAAGTCTCCTTATCCAAATAAGTTCTTCTAGGTTTAACATATCAGGTACAAGTAAGGGATGTTGTTTGTTGGTTCCCCCTCTCTATTCTCTGTCCCTCACAAACTCAAACTTTTCTTTCCCAAATCTCTCTACACTTTTAAATTTAATCACATTTTCTGACTAATTGATTAAACAGTTTTTTGTTGCATAATTTTTTATTTTTCCTATGGTTTATATTGATTTTTTTTTTTTTTTTTTTTTTTTTTTTTTTTTTTTTTTTTTNAATAGATTTCCTGTGGATGCAAACGTCTGCGGGTGACGGAGCCTTGCAAGATGGTTCTACTCAAGGCACGGAGAATAGAGCTACTGAGGGCTGAACGGAGGGGGCTTGGATCCACTGTGGATTAATCCATCACCAGCCTTAGACCGGCATGAATCCACAGTGGATTCATCCGCACTGAATGGGTTAAATAAACTATTATGCTTACAACATGTGTTGTATACAACTTCGCATTCTTGTGCTGAGTAATTTTGTACTTTTAACATTATGCTCACACCGTCTTATGATTGTTTATGATTTCAGAGTGATTTGATTCACGAAGTGGAGGTTCTCACCCAAACCATCTACCACATGATACTGAGGTTCATCAATCCTAACGATGACAATGTGAAACTGGATATATCAGTCAGCCAACCGGATGGAGATCAGATCCCGCAGGTTAGATTCATTTAATTGTAGAGCCTCCAGCACCAATAGTTGTACTTGTAACTATTTATATACTCCCCGTCAAAATTAACGTACCACCTTTATATTTTTAAATTCACACAAAAATTGTTTAATTTTGATCTTTTTTCTATTATGTTACGTATGTAATCTTTGTGCCCATTGGAAATACAACTAAATCAAACACATAAGTACTTAAGAAAATTGAATTCATCATAAAACCATGAAACATAGGTTTTTAATTTTTACCAAAATTGTTTGTAATTGTAAGAATAAAAGAGGGAACGTAGGGACGAAGAAAAGTCTTCCTCAACTAACATTCGTGCTTTAATCGCTTCCTCCATAGTTACGTTACTAAGTCTATTCATATTGACACTTACAAACTGTTATATTGCTCTCAATCTATTGCAAATAACACTGACTCTTATGAATAAAAGCGCAAAGGCGTCACAGAGAAGAGCTCCAAAACTTACTTGGATCCACTATCTGTATTCACAGCTGCAAGATGGTTTTGTTTGGTATTCTATAAATTAAGGATAGTCAATGAAAACAGAGAAAAAAACCAAAAAAAATATATAGGTGGTGGGAGTTTACTTTAGCTAATATAAGTTAGAATAATACTTTTTAGAGCCACCTTTACATCCTCAAATAAATATAAGTCCTAACAAATGTCTGCATTCTTGAGCACTATTCTAACTTG
Organism: Gerris buenoi; assembly: GCA_001010745.2. NCBI lineage: Eukaryota > Metazoa > Arthropoda > Insecta > Hemiptera > Gerridae > Gerris > Gerris buenoi. Next base: position 398,022 of record KZ651467.1, on the reverse strand, counting down.
TTCAAGTGAAAGTAAGAATACATGTTCTAAAAAAGGTAAAAACAATTTGTGGTCAATCCACTCTGTAGTGTTCACCATTGAATAATAGTCATCATCAATCCACTAGTTTTTTGAATACATCCCTAACTAACTAACACTGTGGGGTAACAACCTGCGGAGGGCCTAGGCCTAATGGGTGGCATGGGATTAGTGTGTCACTCCATCAGCTATAACCAAGATCTATGGTCACCATTCCAATGCTGATTAAATTTATTGATAGGCGAGCCACCAACTTAGAGCAGAATATTATTGCTTAATTACTTTGTAAAAAAAAAAAAAACATTACAAAGGAAAGTGTATCAAAATTTATAGTTTTAACAGGTGAACAAACTATAGTTTTAAAACCCTAAGGAGTATCCAAAGTTTTGATTTATTATTAAAATGAAGTAAAAATAAGTGTCCTAAGCAATAGTAAGATGCAGGACTAAAATAAGTCTACAGGAATATGTTTGTAATGTTTCAGGTATTTGAAGTTATCGTGAAACCGACACCAAGGAACCAACCCCAGTTTGTAATCCTTCCAGCCAAAGGTAGTTCAATCCCTGCCCCTCTGGTTCTGGACCCAGGACAGTGGAACGTTCATATTCACAACGATAGACCTCTCTTCCTCGTACGTTAATTTATTTCAACCTCATGTAGAATGGTTATACTGCTTTATATAACTTTATGGTGAAATTAATGTGTTGTGACGTTTGCAGGATTACTTTGTGCTTCTCCCAGCTGCGTACTACGAAGGCAACATACTTGTCGACAGAGTGGTTACCCCATGCAACGTGAGCCACACATCATTATGCAAACACTTCAAGTACCCAACGGTTTCTCATCTACCTCAAGCCCACACTAAACTAGGATTCGTCTTCGAGCGTGGCTCAAGACAACCGCTATTGGAATTCATACCAGAAGAAGTAAGACACACAACACAATCAATACTTTTAGTAACTCTGTGAAAAAACTTGTTATTCAAATATTTATCAAAATCACATATTTTTACAGCACTTGAACAAACTAGGCAGAGACAGAGGAATAAAAACACCGATGTCTGATAAAATCGCAGTTTTGTCTGATATTCAACCTGAAATGACCGTGGAGCTTCCGGTGAAACAAGAGGGAAGCCATGTTCTCCTAATCAGCTATATTACTACTGAAACAAACCCCCAGCCCTTAGACATCAAACTCCAAGCCAGAGTATCTATAGACACAACTCAAAATGGCAGAGCTAAGTTGCCGTCCTGCCCTTACACCTGGCTCTGCAGGTACATTTCTTTAATCTAAGGGGAAACATTAACTGAACAATTTATTTAACTAGAGTATCATTGAACCTCTTCACCTAGAAGTCTTACTAAAAATTTATTAATCTATTTTAATTTGATTTTTGCAGACAAGTGGTATTGGATTCAGATGGAAGAGTCGCACATTTTGATTTAGACCCCACTTTTGTCAGCAGTGTAACAATTCAAGTAAGTTGTAACTTTTGAATAGTTTTTTTTGTGTGCATTTGCGGTAATTATTGCTCCTAAATATATTATAACTGAGAATATGTTTTAGTCTAATAACAATGCGCCAACGGGTATCGAATCTGTAATAGCAGTCCCCTCTCAAGATTGGTCAGTTGATTACATAACACCCAAGCCGGTGTGTGTCTCGCAGGAAGGTCATTGCATGGAAACAAAATTCTTCACACCGTTAGATTTCAAAAAGGTAATTATATATTATTATACTTGTTAGACTGTGAGACCACATTAACCACCGAGACTAATTCTGTGATTGGTGGTTTTTAGGTTGAGTTTGAGAGTGGAAGTGATGCCAAGTTATCAGCCACAACGCCTCCTGAGGCCATGGATAAGACTGCTGGCTTCGTGTACCTAGACAAAGAGCAACCACAAGTCACAATAAAAGGAAAGGTGCCACAGCCGGGGGAGTATGTTTTCATCGTTCACTATTACCAACCCGACTACTCAGGTACAACACAGCTCAAATAATTTTTGCTTACTTTGAGCTTACTTTTTTTACTATGAGGTCAAACATTATTATTGTTTTTATTTATGGTGTTGACTGTGTATGAATCTGAAACAGGTTGAGAGATTTTATGATCCAGTAGATATCCACTGCAATCTCTTCTATCTTATATAATAGATGATGACGACAACTTATTTTTCAAAACCATAGGGTAATGTGCAACTCAAATTCAACAACACCATAACAAAGTACGGCTCATGCTGGTGGAGTACTGAGATAAATTAGTTTGTACAGGGTGGCGCAGATGGATCAGGTGGTTTTGAAGTGGACTGTACGTCTGGAGTTGGGGAGCCAGGTGTCCGGCGGTCTTCGTCCTGTGGTGGGGGGGACGGGAAGTTTCAGTTTCAGACTGGCAGTCAGTCGCGATAGCTACGTGATCTGTTGAGCATCGTGTTTTCGCAGTGGAAGAGTTTATACGCAATAACGAGTCAATTGTTGCTGTGACGCGTGCCTTTCGCCGGCGTGACTTCTTCTTATGAGGCTATTTAAAAGCAAGGGTGTACATGAACAAACCCAGTTCAGGAGTTGAAGGCAGCAATTCACAACGAAATCACATTAATTCCTGGTGATGTGCTTGAGCGGAACGTTAACGACTGACTCCAAGAATGCGTCGCTCGAGAAGGAGGGCATTTGATGGATATCATTTTTAAAAACTAACTTTACTAATTTTTTTTTAATAAACTTCCATTGTAACTACACGTTTTGCACTTTATTTCAATCCAATACCTTTAAAATTGACAGTTTGACAAGTATTTTAAAACCACCCGATGCATCTGCGCCACCCTGTATCTACCTGGATGTATGGTTTTGAATTTTATGCCTTTTAAAATGGTGTTTAGTTCAATGTTCTAGCTCAAATAGAAAAAAAAAGATAATTTTTCTGGGAAAGTCTTGATTTGTTTGAAAATTTTTAAAGCGGTACCCTCAGTTTGAGTATCTTCTAAATTAAAAATCAATCTGTATAACTGTATAACCAGTGTTGATAAAGTAAAAAAAAAAAAAAAAAAAAAAAAAAAAAACTACTTATTGTAGCTTATTATTATATAAAAGATGATCCTTGTGAAAACTGAAATTATTCAAATTTAAAAAAGTGTGCATTTACAATATGTATGGTGTTTATTTGCAGAGTATACAATGGATGCTGTATTGGAGGATAATGATGTGAGCAGGAAGGCAAGTCTGGTAGTGGGGCACTGCCCATCCAACTCTGGGTGCAGAACTACCCTCAACAATATAGATACAACCCAGTTCTTTGAAATAAATTCCAACTTCAGTCTTAATTTTAAGGTATAGTGATAAGTTTACAGAAAACAGTTTTACGATTAAGCATAGGTTTAGTGCAAGCCTCAGTTCAAGCACCCTCCTTAGCTGCTTTTAAAAGCATTTTGTTTTCTTATCGACCCTTTAACACAAACCTCTATATAAGAATAATTTACATCACTTTCAGACTGAGTGCCCCTTAATTTAAGGTAAGATGGACTCTCCTCATGTTAGCATTTCTTTAAAATGCATGATAGTCCTGGGACAAAAGCTTCAAACAGTTTTAAGTCACATACTTGATAATTCTGAAAAGAGTGCCTTGTTTGTTTCAGCAACCTAATCACAGTTCAGTGTGGTTCGACTACCTTTTAATCGTCCCCGCAGCAAAATACAACGAACGACTTGTTGAAGAAGAGCCGATTGTTAAGAGTAGCTTATTCGTCAACGAGTGTGGAAAAAATTTCTTCTACCTAGACAACAACGCTTCAGGTAAATATTTGTTTTTGCTCCTTATCTTTGTATAATATATATGTTACAAGATTATTATTATTTATAAAAGATACTATGTTTTAATCTTAGAGGTCACAATAATTTCCTTCTCAAGAGTAAATTACTGATTGTTGTAGAGTTCTGCAAGAGTTCGGTATTCAGTGTGACTACGGCATATAACGAGGGAGCACTTCCCTGCAAATGTCGCCCTGAAGGATCCCAGAGTCTCCAGTGTGATCAATTTGGGGGCCAGTGCGACTGTAAACCTCATATCATAGGCCGGAGGTGTGAGGAGTGCAAACCGGGATACTTCGGATACCCTGACTGTAGACGTTGCGACTGCCCGGCTCTTTGCGACGAAGTAACAGGTTATTATGTACGAGTATAATGAATAATAAAGTACAATTTAAATTGGGACACTGAATAGTAAAATGAAATTTTGTTTATTTGATTCAGGTGAATGCATGTGCCCCCCACGTGTGACAGGTCCAAACTGCGACAGATGTGATAATCTAACATTTGGGTATCATGCTATAGTCGGGTGCGAGCCATGTGACTGCAATCCTTGGGGAGTATCTGACAACTTGCAATGCGATCTATTTGAAGGAATCTGCTCGTAAGTTAACAATTTCAATTCTTTGTCACAGATTTTTTTTTTTAACAATTCCTCTAATGATAGATTCAGTTCTAAGCTGGAGGCCAATTGGTCAATATTTTTGGCAATTCTATATTTGTAAATGTTGATGTTCCCCGCACCAAAAAAAAATGAAACTAATAAAAAGGATTTAAACAAACATCAAAGCCAAATTTAAAATTAGTATATATGTACTTACTGAGGGAAGATTACGTCATGGTTAGAATATTTTTTGCTTATTATTATCATCGAGCATCTTCATTAAATACTGTTAAGTTGAAGGTAGTCAACATTTTCAGGCAGCTTGGAAATTACTTATGTATTAGCATAAAGAGTACTTACACAATTCTACTATGTACAAAACACAGGCACAACCTTGTATAGGATATAGGATACTTGCTTTATTAAGTGACAAAATTACATTAAATTTTAAACATTGTTCTGATCATACATGGCATGAATTATTTTGTTAAAGGTGCAAAAGAAATGTTGAAGGCCGAAAATGTGACCATTGTTCTGCTGGATATTTTGGGTTTCCAGACTGTGAGGAATGTGAGTGCGACTTCAGAGGAACCACCGACGAGAAGTGTGATCAAGTAAATTATATTTCTTCATTCCAAAATTAAAATTTTGATTCATTTAAAGGATTATTTGCTTAAAAATCTTAAAGCCAAACACTTCTTTTTAGGGTTTGAAACATAATTAAATGGACTTTTTATTTTTTCTTTACTACTAATCAACTTTACTTTGAATGTTGTTTAAATTGTTTTCATTTATCAATCATTTCTATTTTAAATAAACCAAACTGACATCTTTCTTCTACTTATTAAGATCTGAATGGATATGTCGGTATTTTCAGGAAACGGCGAACTGCATCTGTAAAAAGAATGTAGACGGTCAGGCTTGTGACGTCTGCAAAGAAGGGACATTCAATATTCAAGCGAAGAATCCTCAGGGCTGTACAAAATGCTTCTGTTTTGGCAAGACCACACAGTGTTCCAGTTCAAGACTTTACCGTACTCTCATAACTGGCATGAACGACTGGGGAATATCCTTGATCAACATGAGCCTCAGCGTCATCCATGTTGATGAAGTAGACGGATGGGCAGAACCAGTGGAAGGTACAGCAGAGGCGGTGGGAGTAGATCTGACAAATGAAGCTTATGATGACAAAATTGTCTACTTGGTTGCACCCCCGCAATACCTGGGAAACAGGTTGACAGCATACGGAGGATATTTGCGCTACTCCCTCTTCTGCACCACTGGACCAATGGGTAAATTATAAGGGTATAAAAATATCTTCACTCTTTACTCAGAATTATAATTAAATTTGACTGAAAATTTTTTGTTTTTCAGGTTCTCCCATTGATGATGCCCCAGGTGTAATATTGTTTGGAGCTTCTACTTATTTGCTTCATTTTTCACACGAAGTTCCGTCTATAGCGGAATATTTTAACGCTACCATTGAAATATCAGAAGGAAGTTTTATTTTGCCAAGCGGCCTTTCTGTTACCAGAGAAAAGATCATGCAAGTCTTACAAGATTTAAAATACATTTATATCAGAGCCACCTATTGGACAAAAGGAGTCACGACACGGTGAGTTATCTACATTTTGTTTGAATGTCTGCACAAGAGCAAAAGAGAAGAGTTGATTGACCGCCTCATTTGAATTTTACAGTTTAACTGGAGTATCGTTGGATTCAGCCAAGGAAACACCAAGCGGGTTAGCTTCGGCAGCGGTGTCAGTGGAACAGTGTCAATGTCCCCCAAACTATGCAGGACTTTCTTGTGAAGAATGCGCAACTGGCTTCTTCAGGGCACAGACAGGACCTTATGGGGGCTTCTGTATCCCCTGTCAATGCAACGGTCATGCACAGGACTGCGATAAAGTCACCGGCAAATGTATTGTAAGTCAATAATATTCTTTTGAAATATTAATTCAAAATAATAATTGTTTGAGGAAAATTTATACAATGTGTCTATTTTACAGGACTGTGATCACAACACCGAAGGTGACCACTGTGAAAAATGTGGCAGTGGATACCATGGAAATGCAACTGTCGGCTTGCCCTACGACTGTCTTATATGTGCCTGCCCTCTCCCAATGGTTTCCAACAAGTAAATTTTTTTTTTTCTTCTTTTTTTTATTTAAAATATTCACACCAGTCCTTTAAAATAAAACTCCATTTTTAATTAAATTGTTATTTTTCAGTTTTGCAGATTCCTGTGATATGAGTGAAGACAACGAAGAGATTTCTTGTGATTGTAAACCAGGGTATACAGGATACAGATGTCAAGCATGTGCAAACGGATTCTATGGAAATCCAGAAGAAATAGGTAATTTTTACTCTTTTATAATTAAGATAATTTGTGAAGAAGAGAGAAAAGATACTAACTTAAATGTATGTGCGCAGGTGATACGTGCAAGCCATGCAACTGTTCTGGAAACATGAACCCAGATGCTGATGAGTCTTGTGACTCTGTAACCGGTGAATGTAAATCTTGTTTGAACAACGCACACGGGGCTGCTTGCGAAATATGTAAACCCTGGTTTTACGGAGACGCCATTAATCTTAAAAACTGCCAAGGTACTTTTGCAAATATACCATAATAATAATTGCTATAACTTTGTACAGTGACATATTATTTATATTTGTATGCACATAATTTAATTTAAAGGTTGCGACTGCAGCGAGTGTGGTGCTGTTAGATGTAATCATACTACTGGACTGTGTGATTGTAAAGCTAACATTGTGGGAGAGAAGTGTGACCGATGTGAACTCAACCATTACGGCTTCTCCACCTGTGATGTAAGTTACTAAGCAGTAACATAGTCTTTCCACGTTACTCTCCAGATTGAAACCTAACAAACTTTTAACGTGTGTTTAGGGGTGCTTGGCTTGTGAGTGTGATAAAGCTTCCAACAGCAAACAATGTGAGCCGATAACTGGGCAGTGTTCCTGTAAGCCTGGTGTCGCAGGTAGGAGATGCGATAAATGTGCTCCAGGACACTGGAACTACTCAGAAGAAGGCTGCCAAAGTAACTATGTTTAATTAATTTTGTTTGTTTTAATTAGTTTTATTAAATAATCCAAAAAATTACCATTGCAGATCTAGAATCAGAATTTACAACTTTACAACTACTAAAGCTTTCCCAAAAACTCATGTGGAACAAAGCTCCAAGAGTAAAAAATATAAGGAACAAAAATGAGAAATTGATGCTGAAAATCCTTTGGCCTAATTTAAAAATATGAATTACTCATTTTTTTTTTTTTTTAATTGAAAACATTTAATTTTTAGAATGCAAGTGCAAAGAAATTTATTCGGAGAACGTGGACTGCGATGCAGAGACAGGGCAGTGCCAGTGCTTGCCCGGGGTTCTGGGACCTACATGTGACCACTGTCCAGAGTTAACAGTTCTTGACCGAGTGAAGGGTTGTCTTCCCTGCGATACCTGTGTACACACTCTGGTCAACGCCACGAAGCAGCTCAGCCGAACTCTTGACCCTTACATCCAGGACTTCAGAGTCAGTTAACTATCCAATCCTAGGCATGCAAGCTCTCACCACCAAGTCTAAATTGATTTTTTGATATCGATGTAAACCTCGATAGTCAGAGATATGTACATTGATAGTTGTCATAGATAAATACATTGGCAATTTGTCATATATATGAATCTTGATAGTAGAACACCATGCAAATACAGTATAATCTCGATAAGAAGTGTCTCAAGGGGATTAGGGAAACAGTCTTGTTATTGAGGTGCTCTTTTTGTTGAGTTATCAAGGTTATTATCAAGGTGTTATCAAGGTTATTTTGGCTATCAGTCGTGTTATAGAGGTTAATAAAATTTTGGGAGCGGGTTGGAGTGTGTTTTTCAAGTCTAGACTTGTTCAAGGTCATCAAACAAAAGGACTTGTCATCAAGGTTGACCCATTCCTGTATAGAGTCGCGTTATAGAGGTTGACTTCTCAAAACGACTTGTTATAGAAGTTCCTAGTTACGTTGTGAATTGGAAAAAAGCCGTGTTATTAAGGTTGTTTGGATAATAATAGTCACCTTATAGAGGTTAATTTAACATTGTGTGTTATGGCAATCTCAAGGGGATTTGAAAATTGCACTTGTAATTGAGGTTTTCGTGTTATTGAGGGTTGTGTAAGCGAGGTTCTACTTTATCAATGTTCTAAAACCTTGATACAAGCTGGTTCATTAAAAGAAATGAAAAAGTATGTATTCTTTTTATTAGGGTTTAATTGCTTGATTTATTGGAACTTTAGTCCAATCTATAATGCACCGAAATCGAATAAAGCAGTCAGTCTTTAGATTTTTATGATATATATTGCATTTTCTTTCTTTTAGGGTGAAAATAAGTCTTCTTTTTTTGTGCCGTGAACATCCTATGTTTTTTTAATAATTTTTGTAAAATATATTATATGTAAAGGGATTTTTGGGGTCACTTATTACAAATTCAAGGTCAAAACAACAAGAAAACCAAATGAAGGAAAATTGCTTAAATTGTACGTGACTTTAAAAAATGTCATTAAAATTTAAGGGCTAATGATGTCTTGGTTCAAATGATGCCAATATTGGCACTAATGAATACAATGTTACTTCTATGATAGTCAAAAAGATGTAACAAGTATAAAGTGAATCAATTCCTCTTTTTTGCATTTTTCCTACTTCCCCTGAAGGGATCCAATTTCAGAAAATCACTTCTTAGCAAACAGTATTTCTATTATAGAAATCATCATGCTAAAAAATCAGTTATTTATTATAAGCTTTAAAAATTTATTTAATTTTTCCAATTATTTTTTAAAAATTTATTTATGTATGGTGTTTGTTTTCAGTCTGTAAATTCAACCTTCTATTTGACTCAGAGGTTGAATTACATTGATAACGAGGTGTTGAGTCTCAAAGGAAACGTGACTGCACTTGAACACATGAGGCTCGACATGCAACCCTTTGAAACAGAAATGGAAAAGCTGAAAGGTACCATTACGACCATCAAACGAGGCGTGAGTTTATCTTTTCTATTTAAATTAACTTAGGGCTTCGTATTAAGATCTGTCAGATTTCCCTTTTTTTGTTTATTTCTCTTATATAATTCCCCCGTATAAATCCCATATTTATTGATATTTCATTGTCTTATGGGGGCTGATTCTGTAACTTTGAAACCTCCCTTTTCATGTTGTTATTTATCAAATTGTTGTTATGAACATGCGCGCGCAACCTGTCAACGTGAATCTATAACTTTGTCTGTTGTTATATAAGGAGAAATTGATATATANAGAGGAAAATGTACAAGAATTTAGGAAGAAACTCGAGGACTTGGAATCAAGATTGAAAAATCTGGACCAACATATTAGTAGTGTTAAACTACAGACGGATGAGATCAACAACCTGAACCAACTCAACAGGTATCATTTAAATCTGCATTTAAAACAAAATATTTATATCTATCTATATTATTAAAAAAGTTTTGTAAACAAACAAGTTCAGTAAGAGTGATATACAAAACTGTATGAAAGAGTGTGATAGGAGAGAAGGGGGGTAGTCCGGGGAGAAAAGAGGGAGCTTGAGAGTGACATACTAAACTCTGTATAGACAGAGTTAGGGTGATTAGGGGAGTAAGGGAGAACTTGAGAGTAGGTATATAAGAAAGTCAGAGAGACGAGGAAAGTAGATAGTAGTGCGCCTACCCCCATACCTCAGCCGCTGGTCTACACTATACTCACGCATCTTCACCTCACCCTTCTCATTCCATAACTATGCAGACCTTGTAAAGAAGATCACTAAATCAGTCCTTCTCTGGACTTTCTCAACGGCCCTTTTCAGTACTTTCTATAGCTAACGTGATATTTTACAGCATGTATGTTTTTGTCATCATTGAAAAGAAACATAAGATCAATTTTAATGCTTCACTTTAGGGTTGATGAGCGAAGCGAGTTGGGAGCGGAGTCCCCTAGTCTTTAATATTAAAATTGATCAAATCCAGCATGAAAAACAGTCTCTTAAAGTAAAATTACAAATCATTGTTAAATTTGATAAAGCTTCTTAAATGGCATGTTTTATTTAAAACACAGGGATAAGAATAATACTAAACTAGTTATAGCTATAACATTAAAACGAGCTTACTGCAATCAATATTAAATATTCAGACATCAGTTAATAGTATTTAAAAGTGACGGGTAGAATAGAGAGGGAGGCTGATGGATGGTAGTAATAGGAGTGCCTAGCTAACCATCCTATATTCTTTGCCAACCTCGTCTCCACCACTTCTCCTTTCAGCTATTTTTGTAAAACATGCATTAAAACGGAGAAAATACATTTTTAACAGCCACAGCATCACAGTATCTGGATATGTCACGAAAAATAAATATGTGGGGGTGGGGGCTATCATTAGTTTTTGTGATTTCTTGATAGCACCCCACACTTTAATCTTTAGTGACATATGCATATACTGTGATCGCCTGTTGTACTGTGGGTGTTAAAAAAATATTTTCTCCTTTTTAGTTCATGTTTTATAAAAAGCTTGTTCTTATTTTATTTTAAATATATTATTTCATTTTTTTAAACTATAGGAAAATTTGTTTGTTAACTGTTGTTTACTCAAAAGTTTGACTGCCCAATATTTCAATTTATACTTAAATTTTATGGATTATTTGTCTGATCTGACATTTTTATTGGAAGTAGAAATAATTAACATAACATAATTAGTGTTAACTTTGACTAGATAGCATCACTTCGTCAAGCACTTTATCAATTATATGATGAAATGAGAGTTTAACTATAAGGTGTTTTGCAGGTCCAACATGAGTTTGAGAAGGCACAAGGAGCTATAGATGATAACTTGGCTGACCAAGTCAACGAATTAAAAAATATTGTAGCGGACAATGTTGCTTATGCCAAAAATGTGGTTCGTGAGGTTGCTGAAATCGCAGACAGTTTTGAAAGCGGTAAGTAACTTAAGTCACCGTTCTTATTTCAACAGGGAACATAAATGGGCCATGATTATGTGTGTCCTTGTTTTCCTCCTCCTCTTTTATTAATATACCTGATTTTTTCTTATTACTAAGAATATAAAAGGTTAAACAATTAAAAGAACTAAGTGCTTTAGAAAAACAATTCTTTAATTTTAGGGGTAAATTAATTAGAAGGTTGGTTGGAGACAAAAGACTTGTAATATTATCAATTGTAATTTATTTTTTTGAAATAATATACGATAAAAATCACAGGATGTAAAACTATCACTGCAATTCCCCTAAAAACATATAACTTGAATGGAACCGATTAAAATTACATCTCATTAATTACTATCAATATAAAACATAAAAATATAAATTATTCCTTTAAAACCATCCTATAAGTAGTCTTAAATATATGCATTGTATAAAACTAGGCATTGCTTGGTTCTAACATTAAAGCAAGTGCATTTTGAATACAGTAGAACCTCTCTTAACCGAAATAAAAGGGGCGGGAGTGATTTAGGATTTTTTAAGTATTAAAGTAGGCCTACTGTTTCTTTGAAAAAAGTGTTTCTCTTTTTTCTCCAACCATTTCGCGATCGTTCCAGTTAAAGGGTAGTTCAGTTAAAAGGATTTTGGTTAAGAGAGGTTTTACTATATTGACTATTGTTGAAACGTTTCAATACACATTAATCGACTATACATGTTGATGTGTCATAGTAAGATATAATAAGTATGAAATATATTAAAGTGGAGTGGAAGTGCCTAACTAACCTCACTACATTCTATATCAACCTTTCTGCAGCTCCTTTATTACTATTATTCAAAATGTATCATCTCACTACTCAAAAGATTTTGTTTGTATCAATTTGAAATTTTACTTGCCTTAGACTTTATATAAAGTTTTAATAATATATTTTATTAAAAATCCAGCTAGTTAACTTATTAAAACTTATATGCTTTAGGAAAATACGGTCCCAAAAAAGAAGAATTTGAAGAAGCGTTGGCAGAGGCGAAGGAGATTTTGGAACAGTTGAAAAACATGAAGTTGGAGTACAGCGCAGACGAGGTGAGAGGGAATCAGCTTGTGAGAGCTAATAAGTGTCTGTCTGACATAGAGACAGTCAAGGACAGGCTGGACATGGAAGAGGAAAATGTACAAGAATTTAGGAAGAAACTCGAGGACTTGGAATCAAGATTGAAAAATCTGGACCAACATATTAGTAGTGTTAAACTACAGACGGATGAGATCAACAACCTGAACCAACTCAACAGGTATCATTTAAATCTGCATTTAAAACAAAATATTTATATCTATCTATATTATTAAAAAAGTTTTGTAAACAAACAAGTTCAGTAAGAGTGATATACAAAACTGTATGAAAGAGTGTGATAGGAGAGAAGGGGGGTAGTCCGGGGAGAAAAGAGGGAGCTTGAGAGTGACATACTAAACTCTGTATAGACAGAGTTAGGGTGATTAGGGGAGTAAGGGAGAACTTGAGAGTAGGTATATAAGAAAGTCAGAGAGACGAGGAAAGTAGATAGTAGTGCGCCTACCCCCATACCTCAGCCGCTGGTCTACACTATACTCACGCATCTTCACCTCACCCTTCTCATTCCATAACTATGCAGACCTTGTAAAAAAGATCACTAAATCAGTCCTTCTCTGGACTTTCTCAACGGCCCTTTTCAGTACTTTCTATAGCTAACGTGATATTTTGCAGCATGTATGTTTTTGTCATCATTGAAAAGAAACATAAGATCAATTTTAATGCTTCACTTTAGGGTTGACGAGCGAAGCGAGTTGGGAGCGGAGTCCCCTAGTCTTTAATATTAAAATTGATCAAATCCAGCATGAAAAACAGTCTCTTAAAGTAAAATTACAAATCATTGTTAAATTTGATAAAGCTTCTTAAATGGCATGTTTTATTTAAAACACAGGGATAAGAATAATACTAAACTAGTTATAGCTATAACATTAAAACGAGCTTACTGCAATCAATATTAAATATTCAGACATCAGTTAATAGTATTTAAAAGTGACGGGTAGAATAGAGAGGGAGGCTGATGGATGGTAGTAATAGGAGTGCCTAGCTAACCATCCTATATTCTTTGCCAACCTCGTCTCCACCACTTCTCCTTTCAGCTATTATTATAATGTATTATTTCACTCAAGAAAGAAATCTTGTATCAAGTTGGAATTTTACCTACTTGTTTTCAAAGTATTTAAGATGATATTATTAGAATTTAATATATTTTAAATGTTCCAATCCAATTTAACAAATTGAATTATTTTTATTATGCAAAGGTAACTCAAATGAAAGAAATGTTAAACATGTGAATGTTGATTTTATTTGCAGGAATGCTAAGGTGGATGAAAAATTTAAAGAGCTGAAAGAAAAGGAGGAGTTGTCAAATATGATGCAAAAGGAAGCTGAAAACTACATTAACAGCACTACAACACTCCTCTCCGCTACAGGCTCCCTTAAACAAAAAGTCCAAAGTCAGTATTGTCAATATGCATGTCTCTTAAGCCTAGTTTACACTTGATAATAGAATTTAAGTTAAAAGGGACAAACAGTTTCCGCAGGAATGCCTACCAATTAAAAGTAAAAAATGATCATATAGCTTCTGTTACCTTCGGTTAGCTTGGAAGCAATAATTTCAAAACTAAATAATGGCTAGGAGACTGGCAGGTTAAAAGGTTAAGTCTATATGCTAAACGTAGCCTACCAGTTCCTTTAAAGTAATATTACCTTAAACACTTAATCCCCTAAATTCTTTAAAACTAAATTAATAGCACCAATGGCCCAAGCTACCTTGGTCCCTCTACCTTTCAGCCATGGGTGGAGGGTGGGATAAAAAAAAAGGTTCTGTAGTAAGATCGTCTTTCTGTTGTTTCAGATATAACATCGTATATTAGAGAAAATCTGAAGCCAAACATGACGGAACGCTATTCCAAATACGAAGATTTGGCCGAGCTTTGGGATTTGGTAGAAAAATCTCGAGAAAAAGCTGATCAAATGTGTAGGGATGTAAGTTAACAATCATTATTTTTATTTTTATAACTTATTAAATTAAAAATGTTACTACAAATATTGGCAACTTGATACCGACAAGTAGGCTCTCCTTATTTGATATGAGTTTGTATCTTGTTGTTTTCAGGTGGAATCAGACATCATAGAAGCTGGGAACTACAACAGCTCCGCTGTCTCAGCCTACAAGGATATCATCCAGACCATCAGAGACGCTCTGATGGCCGCTAACGGATCTGTGGTGTCTGCTGAAAAGGCCGAAGAATTGGTAACATAAAATAATTTAACATAGAATGTTTGGTAGTGCAAGCATTTCAATAACGACTACGTTTAATATAAATCTTCTACATCCTCAAGGGATAAAACTAAGCAAAGATAAATTATTCCAAGAGCCAAAATCAACTTGATTAAAAAATGGAGAATTTATTTAAATCAGAATTATACATTACGAGTATACATTTTTCCCCTGCATTAAAGATTGGAAAAAACTTCCTGTAGAAAAGTGCAAAATAATAAGTTTTTCTTGGCTACTTAAGAATTCTTGTAAATTTTAATTATTTTTGAGCCTGTTGTTTTTTTTATTTTTATTTATTTATTTTTTATCATGTATTCTAAATGTGTTCTATTTTGCAGACGGAGGGTGTGGGTGCCAAGGCAGCCGAACTTTCTAATACGGTCAACATTCAGTACAATGAAGGAAGAAAAGTTGTCTTAGACCTTGATGACTTGGAGAAGGATCTTAATAAGCTACGAGACAAAGTAACAAACCTGGAGTCCACCAATCATCAATCTAAGCAAGACATCAACGACATTAAAAGGTAAACCAATCACTTGTTATTCTTTTGAATATTTGCCCTTTGATATCTTTTGACAAATACACTTCAATTCCAGCGTTCATAGGGATGTTCAGCCAATGGCTGAAGCCTCAAATCCCCAGCCTCTGGGGGTAGGGGGACCATTATCAAGTACTATTCGGTAACTAACAAAATAAACTTAAATAATTGTAGAATAAAAATATAAATAATATTAACTATAGGCTGACTTCCAAATGAGAAAGTATTTATAATATCCTGGTAATTATCTAATCTGCAGTTAAAATAAACATCCAGCATAACATATCAAATTTTCATGAACCATTTTATTCTTAAAATTAAACTTGTAATGTAGAAAAAATATAGGTACTAGTTACATTATTATAAATATGTGTATAGCCTATAGACATGGGTGAAGAAAACACCTAGCCTCAGCATGTTCTGACATTCTTTTTCCTCATGTAACAAGGCCTTAGAGGACCTTTAGTGCATGAGTTCATAGTATCGATATTCCAATGATGAATGTTTGTTTAGTCGGTTAGAGAAGACTGATGTTGATGCACCTGCACCAGATGTTGAGATAGATGATTCGACCAACGAAGTAGCCAAGAAAATTGTGGACAAGATTGACAACATAGTAAATGAACTGCCTAAAAAACTGAGTGACTCGAAAGAATTGGACAAGGCCAGGAAGGAAACCAAGGACAAACACGACCTGGCTCTCAAACAATGTAAGTACATCCTCCCTTACAACCATACTATATTTCCTTTTCCTTCATCTAAAGCCTTAGTACTATCTATTGTAGCCATATGTTTGAAAAAAATAATTTACTGCCTGGCAAAGATCTGCCTACCTGACCAGAGATCTGTAGCAATAAATCAACCCTTAAACCCACTTTCACCCAGGAAATTGAGGTTGGCACCTCAATTTTTAGGCACTTGTTTACTTGGGTACATACCTCCAATTCACCTCAAAAATGATTTTTCTATTTTTCTAACCTTCTAGTCCACAACAACCTTTAAATTCCTTTTGTTCAAGACATCGCTTATTCCCACTACATGGAATTTAAAAAAAAAAAAAACCCTTAATCACCATGGCAATAATTTAGTTTTATTGCCATGCCATCCTTTTGTTTCAATGAAGAAACCTTATTAGAGGTATTGTTTTGAAATAATTATCACTCCCTAAACACGTAAAAACATAAATTAATATAATGCACTATTGTAGTACTCTCCTCTCTAGATAAACAAAGTAATTTATATTACTTAAGAAACACCCAACCCTTTAAATGTTTGGCTTGTTAAACTGTATTGGCTGGTTTGATGTTTTATGGGATGGCCCAAAAATTAAATTTTGATTTTTATGGATGTACATGCTGTAAGGTCCCCCGAGTCTAAAAATATTTTTAATATTTTCTACTACCTGCTACTATTTTTAATGTCATCTATGCAGACTTGTGGAACCTAACCTATTATTGAGCCGATTTGATAAAATTTATACACATTATGTTCAAAAAATCATTCCTCAAGGTTAAGTCTAAAATAAATTTTAACTTTTAAATTGGGGGTTCTTGCTCCCCAAAAACTAAAAAATCGTAGTACCTAATTAAATATTATTGGATTGCCAATTATATTTGTATTTCTAATTATATTATTACCAATTTTTATTATTATTTGTCAGAGCAATTTTGTAAACTCTTTTTTTGGTTAAAGGGCCTTAAAACGTAAAAAAAATCCATTGAAATCTTGAGCCATCACAATAATTTCTTTTTAAATATGCCACTTATATGCGAATGGGTAACTATATTTGTTTTTAACGGGTTAAAATAGGAGAGAATTAAAGTTGTGGAACTATTGGCTTTTAGCAATGGTCTAACTTTGGAGAGAACTACTGCTCTATCTCATCCCACTCTTACTAATTACAAACCTTACTATCTTCAATTATTACTCTTACTAATTACAAACCTTACTATCTTCAATTATTACTCTTACTAATTACAAACCTTACTATCTTCAATTATTACTCTTACTAATTACAAACCTTACTATCTTCAATTATTACTCTTACTAATTACAAACCTTACTATCTTCAATTATTACTCTTACTAATTACAAACCTTACTATCTTCAATTATTACTCTTACTAATTACAAACCTTACTATCTTCAATTATTACTCTTACTAATTACAAACCTTACTATCTTCAATTATTACTCTTACTAATTACAAACCTTACTATCTTCAATTATTACTCTTACTAATTACAAACCTTACTATCTTCAATTATTACTCTTACTAATTACAAACCTTACTATCTTCAATTATTACTCTTACTAATTACAAACCTTACTATCTTCAATTATTACTCTTACTAATTACAAACCTTACTATCTTCAATTATTACTCTTACTAATTACAAACCTTACTATCTTCAATTATTACTCTTACTAATTACAAACCTTACTATCTTCAATTATTACTCTTACTAATTACAAACCTTACTATCTTCAATTATTACTCTTACTAATTACAAACCTTACTATCTTCAATTATTACTCTTACTAATTACAAACCTTACTATCTTCAATTATTACTCTTACTAATTACAAACCTTACTATCTTCAATTATTACTCTTACTAATTACAAACCTTACTATCTTCAATTATTACTCTTACTAATTACAAACCTTACTATCTTCAATTATTACTCTTACTAATTACAAACCTTACTATCTTCAATTATTACTCTTACTAATTACAAACCTTACTATCTTCAATTATTACTCTTACTAATTACAAACCTTACTATCTTCAATTATTACTCTTACTAATTACAAACCTTACTATCTTCAATTATTACTCTTACTAATTACAAACCTTACTATCTTCAATTATTACTCTTACTAATTACAAACCTTACTATCTTCAATTATTACTCTTACTAATTACAAACCTTACTATCTTCAATTATTACTCTTACTAATTACAAACCTTACTATCTTCAATTATTACTCTTACTAATTACAAACCTTACTATCTTCAATTATTACTCTTACTAATTACAAACCTTANCTAATATTATAATGATAAATATATTTTTTTCCTTCAGTTATTATTCTTCAGTTATTATACTTCTAGAACACCTTGAGCCTCGTGTTTTTCCGTGTTAGGTCTGAAATTGGTCCAAACTGACTGGAAAAATCCAAAAAGTTTTTTTTTTTTTTTAAATGTACTTATCTCCCTTAAAAAATTATAAGTGGGCGCAACTTTAAAGTTGTTTTGGGGGGCTTATTACATCGAAAAGCAGATTGTACCAGGGGTAACTGATTTTAAAAGATCTAACTTTGGTCCTAGGACTTTTTGTTGTACCTGCATTAGTTCTATCTTAAATAGAGCTAAATTTCATATTTTTAAAAAAAAAAAAAAATGTTGACTATGATTTCTAATGGTTTCAGCAAATGTTGACAGAATTAATTTCTGATTGGGGCGCTTCAACCTCACACTAATGCTCTTTAAATCGAGTATTTATTATTTTATTAGTTGGTCATTGTTGCTGAGAACAAGTATAGTATTTATACATAACAAACGAAATCTAAATATTTCCACGTTTACTTTTTATCAAATGTTTAATTTTTTTTTAAATCGTTTTTTTACATCAAAGGAAACATATATTTTTAAAACTAATATTTTCTATCACTTGCTTTGTTTACGTTTGCATGGTTAATATCATAGTACCTTTACCTTTTCGAGGATTATTCGTCAAATTTTAAGTCATTCTTCTTAAAATAATATAGAACCTTGTATATTTTTAGAAAAAAATTGAATATACCGTTTGCTTTAATTTAAAATGGCCTGTTAGATTTTGCTGTTATAGATTTTGCCTAAGTTTATTGTCTGACCGTGTGCAGGAATAAAGTCGGAGTAAGGTTCTACAGGAACTCAACTCTTGAGCTGAGAAAGCCTGAGAACATGGCAATGGACGAAATCAACAACTATATTTCCATGTACTTCAAGACCGAGGAACCCAATGGGCTACTAATTTTTCTTGGTAACGAAGCTGGCTCAAGCAAGAGATCTCGCAGACATCTCCCTACGGTACAGCTATCTACTCCAACAGTTTTATAACACAAAAAACTAATTTTTTCTTCTTTTTCCTAAATAGTATAACAAGGACTTAGCAGTTGAATGTTCAAATAATAAACATATCTTCATTGTTTGAAATGATTTTATTTAGTAAATTCTTCAGTTTAATGTACAAATTAAAATACATATAATAAATAAGCATTTGCTGAGATAACTCTTATTGCCTGTTAAGTAACACACAAGGCGAGGACGGAAAAGTGCAATAAATAGATAAAACATATTCAGTAAGAATAAATCTATTAAAAATGTTTCACGGTGCCAATAAAATGTTGTGGTCTTTCTATTTGCAGGACGAGTTCATCTCATTGGAAGTAGAGAATGGATATGCCAAGCTTACAGTAGATTTAGGGACCGGAGCTAAGAGTATTGTGGTCAATGACAAAAAAGTAGATGATAACACCTGGTACCGAGCCAGCGTCGACAGGTAATCACTCTACCGATCATAACATTACCTAATTAACATCATGAGACATAAGACACAAGACGCTTATAACTATATTTTAATAAATGTAACATAATAATCTAAACCAATTACATACTTCTCTACCTTCATCAAAACTATGCCTTTAGTCTGACACCGGCGTTACTGCCCCTTTATATTCACAAAGTTTGCTAGAATGCATCTCTTAATTATTTCTCTTTCCCTCTTTATCCTTACATATTCATCAACTTCAAATGCCTTCTCATTTGCTGACCTATTTTTCTTTTTCTGTTTCTCTAGTGAAACCTCTATAATTTTGTCTTTACATCTGTCTTTAATTGTGCTAATCTTGTTCTCATCTGTCTTCCTAACATTTACTCAGCTGGTGCTTGTACTAAATCTTTTGCGGTGTAATTCTTTAATTATGTTAAAACTTTGCCATCTTACTAAATATATCCCCTGCAGTTCCCTTAGAACCAGAATACTTTTGATTTAAGGTGTTCTTCTTAGCTCAGCTCTTTCTGCCATGCTTTATATGAGGTTTTCCTGTCCATTTGCTCTGTATTAAGTGTAAGTAGCCATCAAACTGGGATTTACAAGGTCTCTTAGGGTCCACAGCCACAAGCGAGGATCCTTATACATTCCTGTGGTTGTCTTTCTGCGTGTAACACACCTTTTCTCCAAAAGTACCTAACACAAAAATTTAAAACTTTGCATTTAAATTATGTGTAATAACTATCCCTATCACAGGAAAATCCCTTAAATCATTCCTCAAAATCTTGTGTGCTGTTTAAGAGGTTGCATTTGTTTTAAAAAATTTTTTTTTTTTTTTTTTTTTTTTTTTTTTTTTTTTTTTTTTTTTTTTTAATGCATATTGCGAGGTGTTAAACAGGTTGGGCTAGTTTCACTGGGTTTAGTCATTAATAATTACCAAATAAAAAGAACTTTTTATGTACTACGTTTTTAAATTTTCTGTCATAAATCATAAATTTGAAACCCGTCAAATTGAAGACCGTAAATATGGGTCATGTCAAAACAAATAAAAGCTTGTGGATTTTTTCCGAACTAACTTTCCATGTTGCAAAATTTGCTAAAAACAAATTAAATTCTGCTGAAAGATGGCTAAAAGTATTAAAATAATGCTTTATCATCGTGTTCTGAGGTATTCTAAAAGTTTCAAATGTCTAGCTACTTGGGAAGTTAGTTAAAAATCCATTGCAAGATTTGTACTGGACCCACAAACAAACAAGAAAGCAATCCTATAAAAACGTTGTAAAAATACATAACCAGGTGTTTGCTTCACATCATTATAATAAATGATTCGAAAGACAAACTGCCATCATCTTGCCTTCTTGATATTAGGCTGACACATCTTACTTTAAATTGTTATTATTATTATTATTATTATTATTATTTTAGGACTGGTAAAATAATAAGCATGAGCCTACAATGGGAAGAAGTGCCAAGTGGCCAAGATAAGCCTAAATCTATGGAAAAGTTTAAGGAAGCTTTGCTTGAAGGTAACGCAACGATCCTCAACTTGGACAGAACTAAATCTAAACTATATGTCGGGGGCTTCCCCAGCAGCTTTAGGGCGCCCATGGGTGTCACCTATAACTCTTTTGATGGCTTAATTGAAGATATAACACTCGGTGACCAAGCTGTCGGATTATGGAACTATGTAGAGAATGTTAATGCCAGAATGTTCGATTATAGAAGGTATGCATATAACAGATATTTATAATTAATAACTTGTGTATTTATTTATTAATTTATCATGTACATAATATTTATAGAGGAAATTTAAAGGTTCCTTGAGTCTATAAAAGAGGTTTTACAAAAATGTCAGTCTGTCATCAGCAGTCTTTTGTCTGTAGAAGCGCCTATACAGAATTTCCCAAATCTATAAATCTCTTATATTCAAATTTTTTACACCAGTTAGCATTAGACAAACTTAGAGCAAACGTTAGAAGAACTCACTACTTTCATTGAATTAAACGTAATGGGAGTGTATACCGGCAGCTGGCAAGACCCGAAGAGACCATGTCAGGAATCAGACCATCCGAACAAATCTACAGGTCGAACCACTAGCCGAAAGAATCGACAGAAGCAAGCTGAGGTGGTTTGGCCACGTGGTTAGAATGCAGGAGCATAGGGTCCCAAAACAGATGTTAGAAGCAAGGACTGAGGGGAGACGACCAAGAGGCAGACCACGCACAAAATGGACCGACACCTTGATCCCCGCATTCCAGAAGAGGGGAGTAGAACCAAAAAGCGCTAAAACAATGGCCGCAGACAGAGCGCGGTGGCGAAAACTTTGTTCAGCCTCTACACCGCAAGGTAGAAGAGGCCAGGAATAAGTAAGTAAGGGAGTGTATACCCATATGCAAATGATTACGATTGTCAATATTGGGCATATTTGTTTCAGAGATTCTTTAGAAAACAAGACGACCACTACTGGATTCAGGTATAATGGTGACGGTTATGTAGAAATAGCTTCCAGTGATTTAAGGTTGAGAGAAAGATCTTCAATTATTCTCAAATTCAAGACATTTGCTGAAGAAGGACTTATGTTCTTGGCAGCGAAAGAAAACAGTTACATGTCTGTAGAACTAAGGAAGGGTCAAGTTCTCTTCCAGGTATTTATTGACTCCTAGTGTTTTTCTATTTAGACTATATATACATCATTTCCCTCAAGAGCTATAGCACAACCCCCATCAAAAAAATACTGTCAATTAGTGTGGCACATAGCTTCCTCATGTTCTATTTTGTATTATTTCTATAGTGAAAGAGTTTGAGAGAAACACTACAGTATAAGATGGTTTTCTTCTATAAGTGTCTGTCATGGAACAATTTTTCTCTTAAAGCTTCTGGCCTCTTACTACTGTACATACAAAAGCTCTCTACCTCAGTCTCTCTTAAGTTATTTTATATAAACTATATTAATACCTTTATTCTCCAATCTTTCTCAGGTTTATAGTGTATTAATAAATCAAGTTTCTACTCCGTGTTTGGCTATATTTCACCTCATTTGAAGCATCTTCAGGCCTAAAAGAAGATTTTGAACTTATTCATTGATCTACATCATATTACATCTTAATCATTCATATTAACATATACTTTTATAAACACTGTGTATTATTTCAAATCTAACATACAAATATTTTTTCCATTTCTTTGTGTTTACATGTAATATTCTTGATGTTGATGTTAAGATTGAAGATTAATCTTCTTTCTTGAAATTTAATTTCATCTAGTTGTTTCCATAACTCTTTTTTCATATTTTTCTTGGTCAAATATTTGGGTGTATTTGACCTTCCCTCTAATACACTACAAATATGACATATTAATACCTAATTTAAACATTAATATTTTATTATAACTATATTAAACACCTTCCTCTCCTAAGTTGATTTATATTACTTTAAAATGTGTTAAGCTTTTAATTTATAAAGAATAACTTGTAAATTCTCCTTTTTTCAACGGAATTATCCGTTTTGGGTGTTTTTAATTATTANTAACCAGCTCTTCCAATCATCCAAAAGGCCCAAAATTTGGCACATAGTCTGTACCAATACCAAAACCCCACCCTAAAACACACTGAATAACGGTGTTGCTTGTAAACGCTCAATAACTGTTAGTTAAGAAAATGTTCAAAGCATGTTTACATAAACAAACAACTTGCCAATGGCACACGCAACCAAAATGCATACATATAAAGGAATTAATTTAAGTATGTAATTTAATGACGACCTAATAATGCATTATTCAGCACAAGGACTGATTCTTAGCATGAACCCTTAGCCGAAGGCAACGTGAAGGCTAATTAATTTTCTTCTTTTTTTTTTGCTAATTTCGTTCTCCTTGTTTTTATGCGTCTCTCTTTTATTTATCTATAACGTTTTCCAATAAACATTGAAGAATAAACCAAATTATTCTTTGATTTTATTTTATTTGCTAATTTTATGTGACTTAATCCTTTGTTGGACAGGTTCAAAACAGATTCTGAGAATGGCACACTTGTGTATTTGACAAATGGAATTGATCCGACTACCTTAAAATTGGTAAAAGGACAGGTTGAGTTTTCAAGTGGAGGCGAGACAGTAAAGACGAACTCACAAGGGTACGCAGACTCCCAGTGGCACGTCATCATGGCCACCCACTCTTCCAACGGACTCATTCTTTTCCTTGATGACTATCAGTCTTTCACGTAAGAGTTTCAAAATTTTACTTTAAACTATTCATGAGATATCATAAACTTCCCCATCAACATCAAAGGCAGTACCATTTGTTAATGCAACAAGAAAAAAATTTCACTTGGATAAAATTTAATCAACTAGGAAGGATACTCTGAACTTAGCTTATAATTTGGAAGTATAAAGGTACGTTTTCCAAGACGCGACTCCAGCGATAGACGCTGAGCGATAGCGATAGATTATTTATATATATTATAAATATTTAAAAGGCCACCACTGTATGTATCCTATATTAATTGAGTTAAGCTAGGCTAGAAATTAGTGGCTAACCAATATCTATATTTATAAAATATTTTACTATTTGATTTTTAAAATTTCAGTTTGACCTTGGGGAAGGTCCGGTAATTTTGGCAACTAACAAAGAAAAAGGATATAACACAGGAACATGGCACATGCTAGAAGCAGCTAGGGATGGCAAGGTCGGCATTCTTAAAGTCGACCAAATAAAAGCAGGACAGGGTGACGCCCCCGGATCCAACAATAACCTCCGGGTAAACATACCTCTATCTATCCATAGAACACTACTTATTTTATGTTTTTTATTTATGTGTCACTTGCATTTAAGATTATGAACAATAGCTTATGCTCAAATTTAGAAATTAAATTATTTACTTTATGGTATAGCAAGGCAGCCTTCGCAGCATTAAAATTAACTTCCAATTAACATTTATATTACTAACTTAACAAGATGTAAGCCGTTTTCTTTAAAGGATTTTTAAAAATGTTATTCCCTCCATAATAATTCTCTTTATTTTTAGTCACTGTGAGAGAGTTACAAAATAACAGGTTTTTTTTTTTTTTTTTTTTTTTTTTTTTTTTTTTTTTTTTTTTTTTTTTTTTTTT
>KZ651467.1:308062-321779 GCA_001010745.2 Gerris buenoi | reverse complement strand
AAAAAAAAAAAAAAAAAAAAAAATTGTTTGCTATCCATTTATTTAATATTTTACATTTTTGATAATCCTTTAAGACTTATTGCTCACAACTTAATCATAGTAATTTAAGATTTTTGAGTGGTATCATTTATACATTTTTATTATTTATTTTTTTCAAATTTTATATACTATCAATATATTATTGTTATTTTCCTTAGTTAGAACCAGTCAAATTCAGTTGAAAGTACATAGGAAATATCCTTGGTATTAATGGTGAAGTCAAACATGTTTACACACCAATATCTTGGTGTGAGTGAGGAAGCTGTTGTTTGTTGATTCCACTCGTACTTGGTCGTTGAATAGTTTGATGGTCGCTCTGAAGTGTTTTTAATATTTCCTTATGCTTCCTGTGTTCAGCCTTTCAAATAGAAAAATAATTATTAGTATATGAGAGCCTCATTAAAACACTTTTCCACCTAATATTTTAAGTGTCAGGTTTGAGAGAAAAATAGTCTGCCAATTAGTGTGGCAAATAGCTTCCTCACACCATATTTTTATACAAATGGTCTTTACAATTTGTAAATTTAAAGTCATAGTTGTTATTTAAGAATTATGATTATTTAAAGATTACAATAAATGGTTATTATTATTATTACAAGAATAGTGAGCATCAGTCAAAAAGAAACAGAAAAAATTGAAATTTATCGACCTTTCTGGTAAAAAAAAAATCCCTTCTTCGGATAATTACAATAGCTCAACAAAAATATCATTCATGTCCTCAAAACACATCATCACAAGATGAATCAAATAGCTCAGAGCAGTAAAAGGGTTTATGGACAAACACTAAGACGAACATATAAATAAAATTTCAAAGACTAACGATACCTTGAGATGTGAGAAGGTGCTCCTGTACTTAGTGGTGTGGTATGGAGGTACTAAGGCCAGATCATGTTCTATTGAAATTATCTGCCTTACCTAAACACAAGTTATACAATTAACAACACTAAAAACTAAAATTTCCTTTTTTCCCCAAGCATATTAGGGAAATTTTATTATCCTTAAGTATACATTATGCACACACAAAAATAATTATGTACTTATAAAACAAAGAATAGATAAATGAATCTAAACAAAAAAGAAACCTTAATTAATTTAACTATAAGAGTAAATCTGACTATTTTATTGTCAATTTTTATTGCCCACTGAGGCGAACATACTTTTTTCTCATCATCCAGGAGGTTTTGGGTACTAAATAGGTAACTAGATTCTAAACAATCAAGATGGGTCCACTGAACAGAGCCGATTCACACCATGCTGGTCAAGGAGAGAATTGACCAATTGAAATATCCACTTGATATGGTTATCAGAATGAAACATAAGTTACCTCCCTGGGATTCTAACCATTGCCAGATATATTGATAATGATCTTGGTTTCAGGCCAAAGTAAGTCAATGATCACAGGGAACAGAGTAAGCTTTAAAGGCTGGCTAAAATTCATTTCACCTTTTGGGTATGACTTTTCTCAACATGAACACCAAATTTCATCGAAATCAGTTGTGTAGTTTAGGCTCCACACATCTGCACAGAAGACAGACAGCCATTTGTTTGGACCAAGGGGATTTAATCCATCAAAATCTCTAAATTGGGAATTGAGCAATCAAATGTTACCTTTGAGCCAGGTTACCAAATAATTTTGGGTTAGTAAAAATTGAAATATCAAAAGTTACAATAGTTAACTTTGACATTTTAAATGAGCAAATAAATAAGATGTACTCTTGAGGCAAACATGAGAACTAAGAGCAGTGTTACTGTGCATGATAGAAATTTCATGTGTATTAAATAAAATTCCATTTTAGAAAAAGCTGATTATTTGTTAATGTGTCTCCAAAGGTAATTTTTAATAGAAAACAAATAATTTTTTAATTATTTTGTCCCTTACATTTAGGACATCTTCAAAGCTTATTGTTGATTAAACGTTAAAATTAAATTAACATTAAAAATAACATAATAGCATCAAAAGATTCCATTTGGACGTGTTTCCTGGATAAGAAATCTGCAAAAAAAGGTATTAAATCTTTTTAAATCTATAGAACACCTCCTGTGCCATCACACACACAATTTTCTCAAATGTTTTCAATTAAGATTTTTATTGAATATTAAACTGACTGACTGAGAAGTTAAGAGTTAAGTTACCTGTTTCTCGATAGAGTCCTCGAGCTGTTGATGTCCTTGCATCACGTTCACTTCTAACTGACCTGCATCACTTGTCAACAGAGAATTCAGCAATACTTCTTCACCCTAAAATTATAAACAAACTTGTATACATTTCTATATATTGCATATTGTGTATAAATAGCATATGACTAGAGGCCTTAGTAGTTTGTATAGGATTGCAGTTAGCTCTACTATCTTTTTTTTTATTTCAAGGGTATTAAAGACATGGGACCACTCAGGTGGGTCCATTTAGCAAAACCTGGGTTGGATGAAACATTCTCTCCCTGATCCTTCTATACTCTAAGCAGCGGTCCTCCCAACAGCGAGATATTCTCATCACCGGGACAGAAGGAATTACACCAGAACCCAGCCTAGCTAATTGATTCAATTCATACCCTTCTATCCCACTAAATTTTGGAACCCATAATATGTGGATAGCATCCTGTCTTGATAAATCATTAAATGAAGAAATCTCATCCAATCTGACACTACTTTAGAAGTATACCTCGGAAAAGCCAAAACCTTTGTAGCCGTTTGGCTGTCTGAGCAGATGCAAATCTGTTTTCCTTCACTTGACAACAAGCCATAGAATAGATTTCAGCTTGGACGACTGTAGAGAATTTTCACAAGCTTATACTAATTTCTTGTAGTGGGTCTAACAAAATACTTCAACCCTTGATAGTCCTTTTAAGAGAGAACCATCAGAATGGAATCATTCATCCTTCATTGGTAGGGGGACATAATTTAAATTTATACATTTTTTTCTTCAGTAAAATAATAAAATATAATTACTTACTTCATCAACTGGCCCCTGAAGAGCGGAACCGTAGTCATCTGGAAGATATAAACACATTTATTATGTAAACAGAAAATAAAATTTTGAGATAGTTAGGTTGGAAATAAAAGACAGAATTTCGGAGCTGAAATAATACTTTATTTTGTTTAAGCTCTCATCAGTTTCGCTCAGGTTGCCTCAAGACTTTGTAAGAACATATTACTTATACAGACAATTAATTATAGCATCAAAAGTTCTTTAAATTTATTTGGTTTCAATATAAATACAAAAATTATTAATATTTCTATCAGATAAGTAAAGTAAACGTAATTGTCACTTAATGTAAATGTAATTATTACATCATGAAAATGAAATTATTACATCATGTAAATGTAAGTTTACATCAATCAGTATAATAATTTTCCCAAGAAAGCAACTTACATTATTAAATTATGGTTTCATCAGCACTCAATAAACCACTATATTTTTTCATTTGCTTAATTAAAATTAAAGGTGTATTTCTCTTAAAACATTGCATCTCTCAAATTCTAAGTGTAATAATGTTTCTTCTAATGGATTCTATCATGTAGTACCATCTGTTGAATGATTTATTTTTAACTAAAATACTGTGTTACTTGAACTTTAAAGTTGATGATTTACTGAAGAAATAAACCGTAATATAATATACACTGCTTATTAAATTAGTTAAATAGTCTTAAGGGGATCGAATATAGAGCTAAAATTCATTTCTCATTTTTTGCCATGGGGGTATGTTTTTCCTTATCATGGCTGCCAAAATTGATCAAAACCAGCCCTTTAGTTTAGGCTCCAGACCCCCGTAGGCACCAGACAGATATTTTTAAAAAATAATTATTTTGGAAAAACATGTAAATCAATCAAACTCTTTAAATAAAATTTTGAAATATATAATATGTGCGTTATACGTAGTTAATTACCAGAAAAGTCTTGAAATTGTAGGGGAAGGTCAACAGCCTGCTCCAAGGAACTACCAGAAAAAACATTAGCGGGGAAAATAAAACTTTCTTCAATGACGCCTTCCACCGGAGAACCTTCCTGTAACTAAAAAAATTATTCAAATAACTATTAAACATATTACAAGCAACACCTTGTACATTATATCTTGTAGTGAAAGATGATCTAACAAGCTCAAGTTACTTCAATCGCCACTTAACAAGAGATCTAATTAATTAAAAAGAGAATTAAAATGACAAATTAATTATTTTTAATGCGACGAATGAACTTTTTTTTTTTTCTTTCTTTTTGCTAGGGAAGATTTTGTAAAAACAAACCGTACCTAAATAGTATTTTTTTAGTTCCCCCTTATTTCATTGGACAAAGGAGAATAAACTTATCTGTATACAGAAATAATAATATTCCTTAGTCTAGTTATCCACTACTATTAAGATAAAGGGATATTTAGTCCAAAGTACTTTGGGACAAAGGAACATATAACTTCTCTACATAAAAGTGGTAATAGCCCTTTGTCTCAAAGTACTTTGAACTAAATATTCCTTTGTCTTAGCACTTAAGAGGGACTCTTTACTTTCTCAGGGGCTCTCTCCTATTTTACTTTAGTACCAGTTTATATTAAACACAAATTGTTTTAAAGCAATTATGTGCTTTATTTATAAAACTGTATAAGTTTCTACCTGAAAGAAGAAATATTTAAAAATGATAAATATACATGTACATATAATGAAAATACATTAAAAAGGTAAGGGATAGATGTAAACATATAAAGCATGAAACCCCAACATGAAACTAATGATTGTTACAACAAATACACATGCAAAAAATGATAAAATTAATGAAATGCACGAAAAATTATTAAATCACAGGGTTATAAACAATAAACAATTGGCCATTATACACTTGCTTACCCTTTAAACAGGCTTCAGCAAAAATCTCCCTGTATTTTATCAAGGTAAACAAAAAGAAATTGTAAATAATTCATAGAAATATAATTATAATTTTATCCAAGTGAGTGGATTACCGTTTAACTTCATATAGTTTTATGGATGATGTAGTCCAAACGATATTCTTTCACCGAAATTCATAATTTGGAGTCAGATTTTGAAGAAGGTACATAACTTGAATTTCACCATTTGTAATTTCTTATTTATAGCAATGCACAGAGACTGAATGATAGATAGTAAAATAGTTCCAATTGATTCTACTAAGGACATAAAAGCCACCTTTGTTATAATTTCAGTAATCCCTCGATGTCCGAAGTTACATTCTACTGTGTTCCATGAATACAGAACTGTGGATAACAACTGTCAACTTGTCAATAAGAAAACCTCATTTATTGTCCTCAATGAGAACTTAGGTAGTTGCTCATTCTCTTCAGCTGCTCAATTTCTTTCAGCTGCTGTTCTATTAGGTCCTGTTGATCGTGATAAATTAGCATTTATTCTATGACATCCTCAGTGATGACTGACATGGATAATGTAACCATGGATAAAAAATCTCCTGATATCGAGGGATTAATGAAATTATTATAAAAAGATAGGTTTACCATAAGACAAATTTTAGCTTTGGCGTTCATGTCCTTAGTAGAATCAACTCCTGTGGATATCAAGGGGTTACTGTATATTATAAATTCAAAATCTACGATAGTTTAAAGGTAAAAGATAGCTCAGCTTCCTGTTCATATAAATCAAGCAATTGATGATAGATTTTTTCTGTTATTCTCTTGAATGGACTTCCTGAATCTTACAAACCAATGGTAATTGATGTATTTTATTAGTTGTCACAGAAACTTGAAAACTAATAAGGTTATGGCTCTGGAAAATAAAGGTGTTAAAATCTCCCTTAACTTTTACTATTTACTTGAGACTTTAACACCACACTTTTTTTAGAGCCATTACCATTGGTTCAAAAATAATAAGTATAAACAATATGTACTCACCTTTATAAGTTTAGAATGCAACACAGATGTTAAAGACTAAAAAGAATACAAACGAAATGATATGAGAGTGAAATGAAATGAAGGGATGACTTACAACGTGCAACGGTACAAATGTTTGTCTGATCGGAGTGGTCGGGGAGGTGTTAGCCTGAATAACAGATGTTACCGAGGGCCTGGGTGGTTCACTTACGATGACAGAGGTATGGGTAGGACGTGGCCTCTTAGAGCCAGAAGCAGGCTGTTCCTCGCTCACTGTTCTCTTGGCTTTGTCCGTAGAGTTGAACCTAAGCACCGACGGCCTCTGTTGGGGTTGTGGAGTAGCTGGACTGGACTTTTTAAGGCTGGGTGGACTCACACCCACATGACTTGACTGCACAATCGCCGGAGGTAGAACTTTACTCACTGTTGCCACCTGAACAAATCAAACAAATCATCAAGTTTATTCCTGATTAAATTGTTAAAACAGGGATAAAACACGTAGAATTATAGTAACGTTGAGTACCTGATAGGCAGATTCAGGAAAATCCTTTTAGTTTGGAACCCCTCTATTACATTGCATTGCAAATAAGACCTGGGCGAGAATGAAAATTAGACAAAGGAATGTTCTTTGTCTTAAATAAATAATTAGACTAAGAGATATCCTCTCTTTTGTATACAGAAGTGTGATATTCTTTTGCCATAACGTAACGTTTACCAAATTCAATTATTATGTGAACCAGTAATTAAATGGAGCTTGGTATAAATGAAATTATATGAGTACTGAGTGTAGGAAGGAGTGTGAGATTATGAGAGTAGTGAGAGAGAGAGGTTGTTGTGTTTGGACTCTACACTAGTACTTCAGTTAATATTTGACTTAATTTTAATAAAGTCACAACTTAATAGAGGTTGAAGCCATTTAATGTTTCATATCATTTGAATACATCTAATATTATCACATGAGGATAAAATAAAGTTCCCTACTATGTGCTTTCATTACACACAAGGTCAAAATAGGCAATTTAACAAATCAGATGAGTAAATTAACCAGCATAGGCCTCGCCATTTCAAGATGGCGACCATTTAAAGGTTTTTTTTTAAAGCTATAACTTCTGACCTTTTCATTATAATGAAGAAAACAAACATCATTTTATTGCTTTTTACTTATTATCTAAATGCACTTTTTTTTCTAACACAATATGTAAAGTAAGGAAAAAATTGTAAAATGAGAAGTGACTAGGGGTAGGTTAGGATGATGTAATGCACACTGGCTACTCTGTTTGGTGGTGGACCAATTCAAATGTTAGATACTGTCATACTACTGGGGCAAGCGTACAGCTCGAGGAACTTTTTATTCTATTTTTGTGGCACCCTTATATTTGCTCTTGTCCAGACCCGCCTGTGTGAAACTCTGGCTCATATTCATGGGATAGCCCACTTATACACTCTAGTATCTATTAAATTACTTAACAGTACAAGCCATTTAATTTAAGAGGAGCTCTGATTACCATGTAGACCATGCATTTATATCCCCAACAACTAAATGATTGATTATTATAATTTTATTAATAGGCGGCAAATTACCTTTTCAAATAGTTCATCAGGAGCTGGACTGGTAGGCTGTAGCCTGATCTCCCCTTCATGAAGGTTAGAGAGAAGCTCCTCCACAGCTTGGCTAAGTTCCTCTGGGTCATCAAATG
Organism: Gerris buenoi; assembly: GCA_001010745.2. Classification (NCBI taxonomy): domain Eukaryota; kingdom Metazoa; phylum Arthropoda; class Insecta; order Hemiptera; family Gerridae; genus Gerris; species Gerris buenoi. The sequence continues at coordinate 314,203 of KZ651467.1, read as the reverse complement.
TTTCTGTGTCTTTCGATGTGCTCTGAAATATTACAACAACAAAAAATTGAAATTCAATTTTTAAGTTTTTGGTAGTCTTCATACTACGGAAAGTTTAAACTTTACTCACTGTTGCCACCTGAACAAATCAAACAAATCATCAAGTTTATTCCTGATTAAATTGTTAAAACAGGGATAAAACACGTAGAATTATAGTAACGTTGAGTACCTGATAGGCAGATTCAGGAAAATCCTTTTAGTTTGGAACCCCTCTATTACATTGCATTGCAAATAAGACCTGGGCGAGAATGAAAATTAGACAAAGGAATGTTCTTTGTCTTAAATAAATAATTAGACTAAGAGATATCCTCTCTNCAAATGCCATAACACAAGAAGGCATTCGAAAGACATCTTTGAAGAAAGCATTTGAAGAGCAGTGGGCCTTTTTGGTTCTTACATTGGCAAATAATTCCTTCTAATGCAAGATGATTTTGGACCCCATAGAAACCAGTTGGATGACTAGGCTGAAGATGTTGGCACAAAGAGGCCCTGAACTTAATCTCATAGAACACCTTTGGAACTCACTGAAGTCAAAGATTCGTGGGCGACATCATCGTCCTGAAAGCCTTGAAGAGCTAGAAATTTATTGAAGAGTGGAATAATATTCTACAAAATAAACATTAATGATCTCGTTAAAAATATAAATAGAAAAAAGTAGAGGTTCTCAGGGCAAAGGGACTCACAAGCTACTAAAAAATGTTTTACTAGTTTATAAATCTTTTTATGTAACATAATGACACATTGTCTGCTTGAAGGTAAAAGTGCCTAGCTAACAAATATAGTTTTAAACATATAGCGAGTTCTATTTGCCACAAATATGTCACGAAATGAATATAATGGGTTTTCTTTTTGTGTAGGTACTTAAGAGAAATTTCAATCACTTACTTACTTTTAAGACTCATTTAGATGCACCATATGAACATCTGAAGAGTGCTATCTCATGTTTTTAAAAAAGGACTAACTGGCTTTTATCTTTAGACTGTAACTGATAACTATTCCCCTAATCTAAGCTTTCAATATTCATATATATTTAGCAAGTCAATTTATGACATTAGAACTAAATCGAGAATTAACGCAAAAAATTGAATAGGCAATGAGAGATGATAAAGTTAAATAATATATACGATCATATCTATGTTAATGTAATTTAACTTATTTGTTGAATTTCATTATTTGAAAAGCTTGATTATACATAATGAAAAAAATAATTAAATTGCTCATAATATCAGGACTGGTAATAATGTTGACTTAAATAAACAAAAAAACTGCAATTTAAAGTGAATTTTATACTCAGTAATGGAATGAATGAGGAATAATATAGCCCTGAGTCTTTACTATGAAGGCTTTGGAAACTAAACTATTTAGGCTTAGGCTTTTACGATTATTATACGATTATTATTATAAGAAAGATAACCACTGATTCCCATGCGGACACTGGGTGAAGGCTAATAATAATAACAATATGTATACTTACAGCTCTGTGTCTTTTTTCAATTAGATTAGATATGCTGAGTTCCGGTTCCTTTTCTAACAGCGGAGCAAGCTGTCTCTGCATGTCCTTAATTAACTTCTGACCTTCCTCTTCCCTGCAAAAATACCGACAAAATTAATTAATCTGATATAAAAGATTAACATTAAACCAAAATCAATTATATACAAGAAAACATAAGACAGACAAATGCAAATATCCAAACAATATGACACATAGCTTTCTTGCATCCTGTTATTGAATGAATGGTCACCTTATTAAAAGAAAAAAAAAAAAAAAATGAATATAATCCTTCTGAGAATTGAATGTTTGGTGATTTGGACTTGTTTAGATTTCCAGCATGGTCACACTTATTCATATTCAATATTAAATGCACAAATGAACATGCGTTTGAAATTAACAGGGAACCATCTGTGGGTTATTTGAATTATAAAGATAATGGTGTAAATAAAAGAGAAGTTTGAGTGAATGCGGAAGAAAAAGCATTTGTGTAGAGTAAAAAAGTTTAAATCAATGTGGTACCAAGAGTGAATCACAACATGCCACTTAAGTTTCATTAAATTCTGGTGAATATTTTTCAAGATATGTAGGATCACAAACATGTAGACTGACGGACAGACGCAGGACCAAAAATGTTCTCTGTCTGAAATGGATTTCTGTCTAACAATTTTTGATGTGGTACCAAGAGTGAATCACAACATGCCACTTAAGTTTCATTAAATTCTGGTGAATATTTTTCAAGATATGTAGGATCACAAACGTGTAGACTGACGGACAGACGCAGGACCAAAAATGTTCTCTGTCTGAAATGGATTTCTGTCTAACAATTTTTGATTAGAGACATAAAGAAATGCTGTTCTTCAGAATGATCACAAGGCTTCTGTTATCCCCTTCAATAAGCTTAGAAGAAAAAAAAGCACTGTCTTAAATGCATGTCATTAAATGAATGTCATATAAATAACATATATGATACAATCATCTATAATCTATGTGAATGATTGACTGCTCTTGATTTGATAATTGGAAAAAAATGTTAGTCTCGTGACTATATAAAGTTAGAACCTTTTCCTTTCCTAATATTCCAAATTTAAAGCTCACATTTAAGTGAGTGTTTCACTCGAACAGTTAAAACAGTTAATGCTGTCCAATGGATTAGCCTGAGCATCATTGGTAAAAAGAACATGAATACCAAATTTCAACAAAATTGTTAACAAAAAAAAAATAAAACAAGTTAACAAAACATGTGTAAACGTTACACTTACAGACTGAAAAATAGATGAACAGACAGACACAAATAATTTTTTGTTGAATGTATGAAGTGCGCTAAGCACACTTTAACTATTTAATTATTATTACTGTAAGAGAACAAAAAAAGTAATGTAATCAAACAATCCAATAAAAGCTGCTACTTAATATGTTTTATTTTTTAATTACAGTGATTTGAAATTTTAAACGGACTGAAATTTATGGGCAATAGAAGGTTTAATAGTTGCTAAATGGTAAACACAAAAGGATTTGAATATGCAGGTGAGATTATAAGAAAATAAGGATTAAGAAACAATGTAAATTAGGGGGGAAATACTTACGAAACGGGCGTGTTGATGCAAATGAACGATTGCACTGATGAATTCGAGTCACCGCTCTCCAGATAGCCTCGAGTTTTAAGATACATGAATTTCCCAGTCTTTATTTGGAGTCGATAGCAACTACTGCCGTAAGATTCTCCGTGAAGGTACACTGAAGCAAAACAAATTAAATTAAAAATTGAATACAATAAAACTACAGAAATAAGCTTTACTCTTAAAATTAAAAATTAATTTGACGGATAACATAAAAAACCCAAATTTTTCAGAAATTGATAACCAATTTCTTCCCAAAGTGATCAGTTGATAAATTATTAGGACCAGTGTATAAATAATCAACCTATATCAATAGAGCTTAATAATACAATTGTAAAATTCTCAAGTCTATCTTACATATTAAAGGTCTTTTTGAAGATATACCAGAATAGTAAGAGAAATTTGATTGCCAACTTAGTTTTGGTTTTAAACCAATCAATAAATAAGAAAATTTTCATCACATTAAATTATAAGGTAAACTTAGGTTGGAAGAGAGAATGGGAGTAGTATATCATCAAGTACCATGTAAAGAAAAGTGCCATTTTTGGGGAAGAGGGAAGGGCATTTATGTATAAGGAAGGCATATACTAAGCAGTCTTTCCTGGCAAATGCCATAACACAAGAAGGCATTCGAAAGACATCTTTGAAGAAAGCATTTGAAGAGCAGTGGGCCTTTTTGGTTCTTACATTGGCAAATAATTCCTTCTAATGCAAGATGATTTTGGACCCCATAGAAACCAGTTGGATGACTAGGCTGAAGATGTTGGCACAAAGAGGCCCTGAACTTAATCTCATAGAACACCTTTGGAACTCACTGAAGTCAAAGATTCGTGGGCGACATCATCGTCCTGAAAGCCTTGAAGAGCTAGAAATTTATTGAAGAGTGGAATAATATTCTACAAAATAAACATTAATGATCTCGTTAAAAATATAAATAGAAAAAAGTAGAGGTTCTCAGGGCAAAGGGACTCACAAGCTACTAAAAAATGTTTTACTAGTTTATAAATCTTTTTATGTAACATAATGACACATTGTCTGCTTGAAGGTAAAAGTGCCTAGCTAACAAATATAGTTTTAAACATATAGCGAGTTCTATTTGCCACAAATATGTCACGAAATGAATATAATGGGTTTTCTTTTTGTGTAGGTACTTAAGAGAAATTTCAATCACTTACTTACTTTTAAGACTCATTTAGATGCACCATATGAACATCTGAAGAGTGCTATCTCATGTTTTTTAAAAAAGGACTAACTGGCTTTTATCTTTAGACTGATATTAATTATTTTTTGTAAACTTTAATCAGAATAGGATTTTTTTTTTTTTTTTTTTTGGTATAGAAAAATTGTTTGTCCAAGATGTTCCTATTGCCATTTTATAAGTATTACCCACTAAAAGTTGAAAAAATTATAAACAAATATTTTATATAAAATAGTAGGGTTGAGTCATAGATAGCTAAACATTAATGTTTAGCTGGTACATTAATTTTTTTCGAACCAGACCAACATCGATGTTTCTAAATCATTCAAATCAAAGTCCCAAACCAACAAAGCGAAAGGCCGGGGAGAATTTTTTCAAACCGTCTATACCTGGAATCTATGAGTAGAAGGTAAGAAGTCCAAGATGGATCTATGAGGTGGAAGACCAAGATTGACTCTATATTGAGCTAGATAAGAAAGAAGAACAAGATGGGGTACTCATATAGAAAAGGGGCTCCCTTTTTGTGTAGGAAATATACAGGAGAGTTTATACCCCTTAGTTTAACTACCTATTAAGACTAAGGGATATTCAATCCAATATTATGCTTTGGGACAAAGGAATATCAAACTTTTATACACAAAAAATGTGAATTTTTCGGTTATCCAAAAAGCCTAGTCTACATTGGTCGAGTGGGCTAGCGTGCTTTTTAGCACCAGGACGGGCGAGTAGAATAGAGTGCTATTTTTTGGTAGAGTGGACTCCAAAGTCGTTCACACGTGCTTGAGATAGTAGCCTTAGTAAAGGGAGGTGTTTTCGTTTTTAGTTCTGAATAATCCCGCAGATGAAGGTATTCAATGTTAGGACGGACGTAGGGTGGGGGGGTCTACTCGCCTGTCCGAGGTCGAGCTACTCTACCACCGCACTCGCCCATTTAATCGACCAACTTTTATCCACTCTCCTCGACCGTTTACTTGCCGTATCGTTCACATTGGGCAAGTAGCTCGGCCGAGTGCTACTCGACCTAGCTACTCGCCCGTTTACTCGCCCAATGTAAACCAGGCTTAAGTATATTGGATTAAAAAAAAAAATTGGAAGGCTCTTTTAAAAGTGCCCAAGATGGAATCTATAGGAAGCTAGATAAAAAGGAAGACCAATAACAACCTGCCAACTCAAGTGCAAGTAAGTGGAGCCACTTCGAAAACTTTCTTCTTATTTTTGCTTACCTAAAGCATTGTTAGGGTGATTTCAAGACGATTTGTTTATCCCATACCAGTTTCAGAGGAATCTTATTCTATTTATGACTAAAAAGGTTGATAAACAATTTACAGAAAAATATTGACATCACCATTGTAGTCCAGTCAACGAAGGAAAAATAGGGGAAATAATTCGTGTAGTCGCAAATTTTTGTACATTGGTAGGGAGGTGTGTCTTGAACAACATACTAAAAATCCCCACCGGTGGGAGGCGAGCGGGGGGCTGGGGGGGCCTCTAAAGGTCACTTTTTCATGTATTTCTTGAATAACTCAAAAACTACGGTCTCTAGCGGGATAAAGTCTATATACAAAATTAAACTACATTAAATTTTATACAAAAAATGTCCTTTAAACATTTTTTTTAGCTCCAACCGTTTTTGAGTTGCAAGCGCTCAAAATTAGGTAATAAAAAATAAAGTAGGATTAGGGGGTTAAAGTAAACTTTTGTTAGGAATTTCTAACCTTAAGCCACACTCTGTTTATTTTTGAATAGATTTTTGACTCCCCCTTTCATATTTTTCATTTCTCTATATACCCCCAACC
>KZ651467.1:229606-241468 GCA_001010745.2 Gerris buenoi | reverse complement strand
AGATAAACACAAATAAATTAAAAAATAAAGTAAATTAGGTGATACGACAGCAGTTACAGATTTAAGTCTTTTCACAGTATGACAATTTTATATGTTTTGCGATGATTTTCTCCCTTCTTGAGGAAAAATCTTGTACGAACCACGCTATGCCTAGGGATTAAACTTTATGGTTCTCTCGGCTACACCTCAGGAACTAAAACACTCGGGGTGTAATGACTTTGTTTCCTCCCGTGGTGCGTAAATATCTATTTCCGTCCTAGAATTCCAGTATACAATTTTAAGCGAGCTTTTCGTGTGAACACTTAGACGGAAAAAAGCTTTTTAGCTATTAGAGTATTAGAGTAGAGCAGAATAATTAAAGAATCGCATCTTGTTTAACTGTAAGAGCAGAGTTAAATTGCTGCAAAAGTTTAAACTAAGTAAAATTTTGAAACTTTCAGCAGACCAGTTTTCATTAGAAGATTTTTAGGAATTGTCGTTAACTTACTCAGCTGTTTAGTAAAGTAATGCCTTCAGTGTTTTCACAGTTCCAAGGTAATAAATACATGATTTCTTTTTCCAAATCAGCCACTGGCTGTGGATAGTTGATGCTTAAATATTAAATAATATTGGTTTTTTGCAGAATGAAAAATATTGTATTGATTACACAATCCCATTATTAATTTAATTTTTCTCAGAAACAGTATTTTTTTGTTATCCACGATCAATACAGTATGAAAAAGGTTAGGTTGTATAGGGAAGAAGGTAGTTAATACCATAGAGTAGGGGGGTGGGGGGGGGAGAAGAAAGTTTATCAATTTATAATTAACAATTAGTAATTCAATTTTTAAATTTTTGGTAGTTTTATTACTACGGAAAGATTAAATTTTAAATAATCCAAATTACAATTATCAATATATGTATTATCAATACAATTATCAATATATTTTCTCTGTATGTCTCCCGTAGTTATTGATAATTGTAATTTGGATTATTTAATCGCTAGTAGTAAAACTGAGAGGACAAACTACATCTTCTGCATTTGGGGATAATTTTGATGTTCATCTTCTCCACTTACGTCTACTCGTTCCACTTACTTTGGCCCTGTTCACTAACCCCGAATGAACCCTAAAGCAAATATCGTGCGAACACTAGTGACTCAGAAATATATCAAAGTGTCAAGGCGAGGTATCGAAACCTCAACCTTGATTCCATAGATGGCCAAGAGCAGACTACTCCAGACGTTACTGCTTAAGTCTTATGATTTGTGTCCAATTGACTCATCTTTATTGTAGTACTCGCGGTACTGCTTCGCTTCATGTAGTTCTAGCTGTTCTTCGTTGTCTCCTGAGCAGCTAGGAGGCACCGAAGAGCAGTTTGCTTTTTAACACTCTNAGAATCACATATTCACAAATATTTTAATTAAAATCGTTGGGATTGATTGGTGTTACAAGTAGAATCACATATTCACAAATATTTTAATTAAAATCGTCGGCACTGTTTAGGAAAAATAAATCAAGTAATGGTTAAACCTTATTTTTGAATTCAAATGACACTAAAACGTGTAAATCCATCGCAACCTGTATCTACACAATAAAATATAAGTATAAGAGATGGTAATTAATAATTAATAAATATATGACAGTAATAAAAAAATTAATCATGTGAGAGAGAATTAAATAAAATGCAAAGTATATGAGCGAGTAATGAAAAAGAAACGAAGTATATATGAGAGAGTAATACACTCATTGCTATATAACAATTGCTGATATAAATAAATTACTGCAAATAGCACTGATATTAAAATGAAAACTTTTAAAATAAACCTGATAAGATTAACAAGTAAACTAATATGTAAAGATACATACTATCCTAATATATATACATAGTTAAGTATTAACTTATTTCAAAAATGTGCCTTAAATACCGGTTTTTTATTTAAATAAACCTTTGGCTGTAAACAGATATGATAAATAATTATTAAAATACATATGCATTTCGTGATAATAAATAATTTAAGGAAATAGAAAACGATTTATATATGTAAAAGCAACATTGTTGCCTCTTAAATTTAAAATTCCAAGGACTCACAAGCTTAGGGTATACATTCTAATAAATTCCAAAGGAAACAGAATAAATTATAACATTGTTTTCAATTTTTTAATTTGCTAAGAGTTTTATCTATTGCAAAGTTGAGATTGTCGCTTTATTAAACTGTATTAAACAATTAAAGACAAGTTGAATGGACAAACTTTTATGTAAATTGGTTAAAAATTAGCAAAGTTTTGATCAAAAGGTGGTAAGATGTGGAGAGCTGCTTACGGTGTGAAAGGAGCCATAAGGTCTCTTGAGTCCAAAAAAGTGGTTTTTGAAAAATGTCAGTCTGTACTTTGACACGTGGAGTTTCTACTACTTCATTTACTTTTTTTCTGCTTTATTTTTTTTTTCTACTTTTTTACCCATTGTTCTTTACTACTTTACTTTTAAATCAATTTTTATATATTTTTTTTAAAAGATTTATTCTATTGTCTATTGTTCATGATATTCTTTTTTTTATCTCCTTTAGTTATTTATCTTTATTATATTAAAGTAGATAAATTTTTATTTTCCATCTATCTATTTTAACTTTTTAACCAACCAACATAATTATAATTTAGTATAAAACTACGGAGATTTTAAAATGATAGCAATGTATAACCCATACGACGGAAGGTGGAGCAAAAATGGCAATAATATTGTAAATGAGTGGCTACGTTCAAACAATAACTAGCATCCACCAACATGTACTTATATACTATATACTCGTATATAAAGACAGACGGAACTTACTTCTGCTGCGAAGGAAGGCTGCCGCGTGGCGGAGGACGTTAGTCCGATGTGGTTTTTTGCCCGTGAGAGGGACCATGGGCAACAGATTGGCAAGCTCGCTAACATAATGCGATAGTTTGTCTCTGCGGACTTTCTCAGCTTGGTTGCGCTGCAGACGCGTCGCACTGCAATCATAACAAACAAAAAATAAACCTTAATAGATATTTATTTAAGTAATTTCACACATATTTTTAAACTTTTATTCGTGCAAATAAACTAGAGAGAAGCTATGCTCCTCAACCTTCAGCGCAGTTATTGCCTTCCAGTCAGTCTCGAGTAGTAACTCAAGCATTTCTTTGCAATTTGGTGTTTTAAGGAATTTTATTATGAACTAGTTTGAGTCAGTTACGTACTCTCTAGAAATTAAAGGGACTGGGAGTTAATTCCTTCACTTAACTTAAAGCCCTACGATTGCAAATGAGTAGCTCTCTTGTATCCCCCCCTGTAAGGCTCCTTCCACCCTCTTCTAAAATCGGCCGAGGCATGAATGAATATAAGAGAGGTTGGTCGTAGTTCCCCGACTCACCTTGCCCGACTTAACTTCTTCAGAAACAGACTCTCGCTAAGATGCCCACAGTCAGGCGAGGAACGAAAATGTAGAGAGGTTGCTCGATGTTCCTTGGTGGCCCTCAACCCTCAACTCGCCTCGCACGACTTTGTTTCAGAGGTAGTTTTTTTGTTCCGAGACAGAGGGGATACGAGGAATATTGAGTCATGGGTAAATAGGTGCTCACCCTGAAGGGCGAGAATGTGGGTGCGAGTGCTTTACCCCGGGTATCCTCGTCGAGTAAGATCGGTGAGGATGCTCTAAGAGTGTGTGAAGGGGCCATACGATTTTTTGTCCCAAGTCAAAGGGGATACGAGGGACACGTAGTCATGGAATTGAGGTGCTCACCTCACGAAGGGTGAGAGTGTGGATGCGAATACCTTCGCCCTGGGTATCCTCGTCGAGTATAATCGGCAAGAACAACTCCACGAGAATGTGGAGGGGAATTTTTGCTTCAAAGGCGGTCTTTTGTATCAGAGTCAAAGGGATACGAGGGGCCACTACTTCGATGTCTGCCTTAGCACTGAGATAGATGATCGCCACGTAGGGTGAGACGAGAGTGTGGATGCGAGGGCTTCTTCCTCAGTATTCTAGCCAAGTATACTCGGCTAGAGTGTGGAGGGGCTTTTAAGTTATTTATTATAAAGTGTTAAATTGCCAAGGGCCATCTATGAAAAAAATGTAGAGGTCATGGGTTCGATCCCGAGCTTATAGGCACTTAGATTTACACGACTCACTATTGATTACACCGTATTCACTCCCGCGGTACACTGGTGTATGAAGTGGTTCAATTTCAGACGGGAGTTTTCAAATATTTTTCATACCTACGTCACATATTTCATAAGAAAAAATGCCTCCTCTATAATAAATACTTAGTTTATAACTTATAAGCTGAGACAAACTTTTGAAAGGCCACCATCCTGAAAGATCTGAGGCAATTATTCTTGTTAACGAACTCAAATTTGTTCAATTGCCTACTGACCATATGTGTTTACTGATAGCACATACTTGGGAACTTCATGATAAAACATCAAATTAAGAACATAGCGAAACAACAAAAGTTAAAATTCAGAAGTAAACAGAACGGACCCCTAGTGTGCGACCAAACACATACTTGACCCATTTATTTGACAGTAAACTCGATGCATTTTTGTGTTAAATTGGTTGTGTATTTAAAACTCAGACAATTTGAGTAGAGAGAAATTCTTATCTCACAAGATCGATAACGCAATAGATCTCTTGGTTGTAAGTGCGAGGAAGAAAGATTATTCCGTCTTTCTCAAACCGGCAACGCAGGGCGTCTTACCTTTCTGTTAGAGAGACTGAGTCAGGCGAAGAAACAATACCTTACCGTCTCTCTTTATAGCAACTGCGTCAAACATCTCTAATTGAGAGAATGAGCCAGTGAGGGAGTTAGTTGTAACAACACGATTAGTGACTTAGTTCATCAATGAAACAGTTTACTGCACTAATAAAAAAAAAAAGGATAAAGACATAACGCCCCACCCGCGGTGAATCAAACCATAGACGCTTGTCTTCGCATTCTTTAGCAGCTATTCAGGCTATACCACAGCGAAATAATATTTTATTTGTATAAGAATATATTACATATTTTTAATTTATCTAAAGGCGTGGATTGTCATTTAATGTCAGTTATCTGTCTGAGAGTTACGTCGCACGATTCATTATTACCATATGGAAACCAAATATTACCATATGGAAACCACTTACTCACTCACAAATTTAATTTAAATTTATTTGTCTTCTAAATTTAAAACGTACGAGAAAACAACAAACGTCATATCAACTTGCAAATACGAATGTATGGCAAATTTATGCACATATGACCACTTAACTTACTGCATACTAGAAATTTCGTAACTTGTGGAAAAGCTTCCCTGCTCGCTTGGATTATATGTTGATAACATGTTATGTCTTAGTACCCTAAACACATTTGACCGTATATTCCATCAAAACAAGCCATTCTACATATTGAAATTAAGAAGGGGTGGAGAGTGAAAGGAAATTAATCAAGCTGTCTTTGCTAACACCGGAATACAAAGCTTATCCAAGCCGGTCTTCATTAGTGCAGCTAATTCCTCTAACACCCTTCTAATTAATTTTCCCTGCAGAATAATGAGAGCATTTCAGGTGAAGGGTAGATATGGAAAATTTCACATCCCGACTTAAAAGCCATTTTTTGTTTAATCTACGCTATAATATATTCAAAAGCCTACTTGTGGATTCGATTGTCAGACAACCTCTTTCTTCTAATATACCTTTAATTTTTTACTTTCTCATATTATTTGTATAAGAAGGAAAAGTATTCCACATACGCCACAAAAATCCAATCTTGGTGGATTGGAAGATAATTATTTTTTTTTTTAAAAATTCCGATGATAAGTCCTTTATATGTGTAATATTTTAGATGTTAAGGGAGGGCAGAAGTCTGAAGCATAGCGAGTTTTAAGACAATTGACTTTTAAACCCAATACCCAATTCCATGTTGTTATATACATTAAAAAAAACATGTCATAGCAGTAGAATAGCTGATTATGTAGAATCATTAACTAGCAATAAATATTGCGATTAAAAATGTTACACAATAATTTATATAAACACAATACAACATTATTACACTTTATATAAATAATGAAGCAGATATTTTTGATTGAACTTTTTTAATCATTTGATTAACTGAAATGATTTAATCAGTTGATTAACTGAAATAAGATTTAATCATATGATTAACTGAAATGAATCAAGCATTTGATTAACTGAAATGAATCAAGCATTTGATTAACTGAAATGAATCAAGCATTTGAATAACTGAAATCAATCAAGCATTCGAATAAATAACTTAAATCAATCAAGCATTTGAATGCCTTCTTTAGATCGTTCTTAACAGCAAATTGCGTGTCGAAAATATTATAAGTAGCGGCATATCAGAGAGAATCTATTCTTTTATTTGAATACAAACCTTCTCTTAAATTGGTCATGATCAATAAGGGTGGGCACTATTATTAAGGGGCAACCCAATTTGCGTCAAAAATTAATCCTTTCGTTAACATTCATCTAAAACAATACATTTGGCCTTGGAATGGAAAATGAGCCTCTATAAAACATAAAAAAACTAATAACTTAATTCACAAACTAATTATTCCTAAGAAACGATAGAAATGTTTTTAAAAAACTTTCCTCTAATTTTTAATAAAATATGTAGAGAGAAAATTGTGAGGACAAAAAATTCCATAACAAGGATTTTATGGGTTAGCACGGTTCAGATCCCTTAGATCCATGTAAAAGTTTTATGTTTTTTTTTTTTAAGTATTACCTATTTTCAAAGTATATTAATATATTATTAGTCTAAATCTTTTTTTTTTTTTTTTAAATATTACTTATTTTCAAAGTACATACATTATTCTAAATCTCTATTTTCAACATAAATACCGGGTGATGCTCGTACCGGAACATAGTAATATATATACAAGGAACTAATAATCATTAATTAATTTATTATTTGTATTAATTAATAATCATTAATACAAAAGGTCAAATCTCTGTACAAAGGATGAGTTTGACCAAGTAAGTAAATATTGTTAAAATTTAGAATTATTTAATCAGTCTGTGGAAATTTATAAAGTATAACTGAAAAAATATATTTCCCTTGAAACATACAAAGCTAGACTATTACTTGAAAACAATAAAAATCTATCAGCCGGGATTCGAACCCCGGACCTTGGCCTTTACAACTTAGTGTATTATCGAGGTTAGAAAATAAACCTGAGTGTTTTATTATTCAATTGAGAATTAATTATAAGTATTACGACATATATGTTTTCCACCTGTTGGAACTGATATTGTATGATATAAATCCCAATTAAGTTTCCAGTATTTTAAAAGTAAAAAAAAAAAAAAAAATCATACGACTGTGTATTTCCCTTTTGTTAAATTCATTCAAGGACACCAAACACAATACTCTTTTTATGCTTTAATGACTGCAGTTTACCAAGAAACCAATATCATTTTTAATAATAAATATACTAAGGCGTAGTACAATCAGGTTTCAATAGTCGCATTTCTTTTTATTGCGGCTAGTATGTAAGCTCATGCGGTTATTTTCCAATATGTTTTTAACTGGAAAGTAATTATTGTTAATGTTTTGGTCTGTTTTCGAAAAGGTGACGAAACGATATTCGTCAATTCGTCATCCCAACAGAAGTAATTCCACAACTATTAGAAAATCATTAGCATTCAAAACTTAAATAGGCATTAACAACTCAACTAATCAAGATAAAATTTCAAATTAATTTTTATTATATAATTAAAATAAGGCATAAAAAAAACGGTTTTTATGCTGTAAACACCGATATGATAATTGATAGCATTGACCTAAAGTAATTTTCTATTATATGTATATTGCTTTCCAAAAGTAACAAAAACTTTATGATCGTTCTGAAGAACGAAATATATTTTAGGTCGCCGATTTCAAAAATTCCAGGTCATAAATCCGTTTCAGACATTAGGAAACATTATTGTCGGTCTGCGTGTTACTCACTTTTTGCGAACTAACATAATATATTAAAAAATACTCGCCCGATTTTATTGAAATTTAGATGGTAGGCCAAAATTAGCCTATTGGTGGGTCCCATATATACGTTTCTCTTCCCATTTGTTTTTCTTTCACTTGCGCACAATCAAACATTCATTTACACCTTACCTTATACCTTCAAAAGTATACCTATCTGACTTTTAAAAATGTTAATGTTAAACGTCAAAAGTATCCCCCATATAGCCCCAGATTGGTATTAACCGTCTGCGCTATTTAAATTTTTTAACATTGATGTAAAAAATCAAAACAATTAAAAAACGGGGGAAAATATAATAAATTGGATAATAATAGGTTTTAAAAGTATAAAAAAAATCATGAAATTTTACGAAATAGGACACGAAGAACCTATGTGCTTTCAACAGGTGGGTGTCCTTTTTGTTTTTGATTTTTTTAAAAAAAAAAGCAATTTTAGTNATTTAAAAAAAAAAAAAAAAGCAATTTTAGTTTCATCAATATCTTGGATACTAAACTTTTTCCTGGGGAAACGACTTTTATCGTATGATTCGTATTTAATTGGACTACAGTTCAGAATAGTGTAATCCAAATCTAAGTTTTTTGGGGGGCTAGCACCAAGTTTAAAAAAATTTATTTCTCGATATCACCTCGGGGTATGGTTTCAGGAGACCTTAAAATCGTGTAAATCCATATAAATTTTTGCGACATCAAATTTATTTTGGTGTAAATATTACGCCTATAATACTATATATTTGTTTGTATTTATATAAAAAAAAACCTTGAAGGGAAGGAACAATAGCACGCATAAAATCAATACATATCACCATACATATTATAGAAGTGAAGAAAAAATCGTCAGATCAACTCGTCAGTCGTATCTTAATAAATTATGACAAAGTTTCACCAATTTTCAACTAATCGAAAATAAAGATAAATGCGGAGGTTATAAACTGATATGCGTGACCTGTAAAGGTGCATATGTCGGAAAATAAGTACAAGCATTGCTGAGTACATACTATAAACCATGGCAGAAAATATCGAAAGGAAGACACCAAAAACATGTAAATGTATCCAGCTTTGCCAAACATGTACTAGAAACTTATCACACTTTTGATGTCAATAATTACGATCTACTACTCGTGTAAAATAAAAAGAATTGGAAATTAGACTTTTTAGAAAACTTGGAAATTCAAAGAGCTATCCAAGACACAAATATAGAATGTATCAATGAAAAATCTAATCTAAACCACTCTGCCCTAGTAAAACCTATAAGAAATAATTAGGTACATTAAATAAAATATATTAGTTTTAAGGTAAATATAAAGTAGGTGTAGTAAAATAAGGAGATTATTGTTTAGCTGTTGCAAAATAATGTTTATCTACGATTGATACGAAATATAAACATTTTATCTCTGTTTAGATGCGTAGAAAGTGATTCTTTTCGTAGTGATTCTTATTGTATTCATTACGCATGCGCGTTTCATAATTCTTCACCTTATCATAGATTAGGGTGTTCCTTTACAGTTAAAATAACTAATTTGCTATTTGTTTAATTAAAGTAACGGATTTCTGTACTTATTATTAAAATCCAACAATCGCAGATTAAGTACAGTACGCAACTCGAGCAAAAACTGCATCTTAATTTGCTCGTGTGGTTTTACTACCCTTGCTATCGCGCGGATGCAAACCCCACACTCACATGCAAAATGCTACTTTCCACACTAGACGCGTTATTGCTTACCTGACTGCCTCCGCATTACTTACCGGTTCCTTGATCCTTCCATAGCCCTATTCTACCCCCACTTTGTACTGTTATGTTAAGTCATAAAGCTTGTAAAGTAATGCTACTTTCCGCCTAGTAGTCTTCCACTTACTATGCTATAACACTTACACTAAAGATGATATAAATGTCGAAAGCATATGTTTAATTATATAAAATTGTGGTGACAATATTGTTGTGTTACTTTTTTGGAACGAAGGTCCTTATGGCACGTTCTGGAGCCCGGGAGTGAATCCGAGAAAAACGACCAAAATCTGTTACTTGACTTGTTTTTTTTTTATTTTTGTTATATGTCAAAAATGACATTTGGTTTTGTAAATATCGAAAATAAGTAGTAGTTAGCAATGTATACGTACTTAGCAGTGTGTTTTTGTAATTTATATTTAATGAAAAATGTAAGGAACTTAGTTCCTCCACACGTATTTTTATTAACCTCTCTAGTCATAATGATAATGTTTCCTTTCACACTTTTGTTGATAAGCTCGCAAGAAAAATACGTTGAATTCTTCCATAGAAATCAAAAGTAGAACTCTCAGTAAAATACCTATCTAATTAGTAGATAAAGTATATACTAATTACACAGATTTCAGATTTATTTTTAAGGAAATGCCTATTATAATCTAAGTATGACTCATTAGATTTGGCCTACTTTACACAAGTGTACATCATCTCATTAGATGAACAGATACCTTCTTAACACACGTGTTCCATTAACACCAATTCCTATCCATCCAATAATAATAAATAGGGATGACACCAATTTTATATCTTTTTTTTTTTATCAAATATGGTAAAATCGGTCAGATAAATGCGACAAAAAACTTTCTCATACTTCTCATCATAACTTTCGCTTGGTTGATACTGAGTATAAATCCATATCTAATTTAATAAATTCATTATTTTTCCATTTGTTTCATTATTATAATTATAATTCGTTTTCTAATCAAATTTTATATTAAATAAGTTTTAATTTGTGGTAATTGCGTACAACCTGTTCAGACCGCGAGTGAGGAGATGGAAAGTTTATGGAATCATATTTTGACGAACGATGTATGTTCCATGTATTACTGACACAATTATTATGCATAACCATAACGATCCTCACTAACCCCCACAAACACACTGCCCGACACGACTGCCCGACGGTCGGGATCCGACAGTTGGCTGGTGCGTGGCGCTGTCGGGGGATGAATTCTGTCCGACGCGATGGTCGGGTCGGCTGGATCATCCGACCACCGACCCCCACAATTTTTTTTTTGTTAAGTCGGAGTTTTTTTTGGGGTTTACACAGGTTTTTACCATTTAAGAACCACGAACCACAATACCTCGAGCACTGCTGCTAAACTGACAGACTAAAATTGTCGGGATAAAACTAGACTAAACTAGACTTGTCGGGCCGAAACATTGCCACCTAAATGAGAGTTTTTGTATTTACCCTTAAGAATCCACACTACACGACTATTACAAAGGGTAATAATTATGGACTAATTATTTAATAATATATGTTGACTAATTAAGAAGAAATCAGTACCTACTTTTGAAGTATACGTGAAAGCAAAATTGAACTTATGCAGGAAAATTTGGTTTTGTTTCAAAGATGTTTAGAGATTGAACTATAGTTTTTGGCACAACTCTGTATTGAGATAGAAAACGATAAAATTAAAAAAAACTGCATTTCTTCTTTTTATAATCATTTAAAACAAAACAAAACAAAAAAAAAACAGTAACGCCAGAGTGAGAGATCTTAGTGTAGTATTTCTATTTATATAAAAAAAAACAAATCTAGGGTGGTTGGTGGTGGGAGGTTGGCAGCCATGTGTGATTAGCCAACTCAAGGTCGTTAAAATGCAACACTGCGAGTTGTGCATTGCTCGTATCTCTTCACAGATTGCACTCTGGGCATCTTATCCGGGGATCTTGCACCCCACAATGTCATAGAGTCACAGTCTAGAGTCTAGACCAATCGCTGACTAAGTCAGTCAGTCGTCTTCGAGTCTCCAACAATATTTTTATTTATATAATAACATCTGACTTGATAAGACTTTTGCATATCTGTCTTTTTTTTTTTTTTTTTTTTTTTTTTTTTTTTTTTTTTTTTTTTTTTTTTTTTTTTTTTTTTTT
>KZ651467.1:196711-229549 GCA_001010745.2 Gerris buenoi | reverse complement strand
TTTTTTTTTTTTTTTTTTTTTTTTTTTTTTTTTTTTTTTTTTTTTTTTTTTTTTTTACTATTTCTACGCTCATTTGTGTTTATTAAATTTTTCCTACGAGCTTACCGAAGGTAACGAATGTTCCAAGAGAAAAGTTTCATTTTCTACTCAGTGAGCTTTTTGTTCATCAGATGAGAGATAAATTTATAAAAAAAAAAATATATAAATAGATTAAAATATTGATTCTTCTTTGGAGTGATTATTTTCATGGCTTAGAAATAATGGAATTGAAAACTCAATTAAGCAATATTAGAATGTCCTTCGCTATCAATAATAACAAGAAAACAAATTTATAATTTTTTTAAACAACAGCTAAACAAGACGAATCAATTTTATGTAATAACAGAACTTTCGATTAGAAAACAACCCCCTAATTTAGAAATTTAACAAAATAATAAGTCACTGCAATTGCTGCAACTAATTTATTAATCATGCTATAAGCCTCAAACTTTTAACTAGCGTTATAGAATTAAATTCTCTGAGTTGAAATTTCCTTTGTTTTCTTTCGAAAATGAATATTTATTACTATAAGCGGATTCAACAAAAATAGTAACACCAAGTTAGAGTTTAATAAGTTTTAGAACTAACTTTCATTTAAAGAAATTTTTTCTACTAATATTTAGTGCAACTTACTCATTGTCAATTATGTTGAAACTACTGTTTTCATATGTCATTTTATATTTAAATGTGTCAATTTAGACCAGTTGTTTACTGTCTTCTATAAAAATAATTAATCTTTTTCTTTGTAATGTGGGGATCGTTTTAGATCATTCTTTGTAATGTGGGATCGTTTTAGATCAATATAAGTGTTCTTGTTAAAAGGTATTTCTTGGTTTTTGTATAACTTTAACAGATTGTGGGCCCAGCACGCTTCCACTGCGAATTTAGTGATAACATTTGGTGCAACTTACTCATAGTCAATAAACTCAAAGCGAAAAAATTGTTTTGACTAACATTTAGTGCAACTCACTTAGAGTGAATTTCAAAGAGAAAAACAACTGAGTTTATTGTAAAAAAACACAACAGCTGATATTATTGTATTAGTTGCTTCCTCTAAAATTCTGTGGAACTTTCTCATTGCATAACTCAGTCAGAAACATTAATAAGACTCAGATTTAGAGCAACTTATTTATACTGAATAAAACTCAAAGAGAAAACTGATCAGTTAATTGCCATATTCTGCCATCTTTGTCATTACTGATTAAGTAGGAGAGGGAAACTTCTTGTAAGAAATTTATACATATCAGCAGTTATAATATTGTAGAAGTTGTGTCTTATATTATATAGTCTAGGTTATCAGCAGTTATCAAACCATCTGAGACAAGAGGTCAGAAAAGTGAAGGGGAGCCCTCACTCCAATGTATTGTTTTGACAAAAGTCATCTCTGGACAAAGGGATATAATCTTTTAAATGAATATAAATCAAGGGAAATTGGACCACCAAGCGATTCTCGACTGTATTGATCACTGCAAATTANTTGAGTAAATAAAATGTCTCGATTACCATTCCCAAAGTCAGAATCTAAGACAAACTCGATTTTGAAATTAGTTTACTCCGATGTTTGTGTACATTCAATAATCCTTTACTAAGAGGTAATAAATATTTTAGAAAATTTATCGATGACTATTCCCGAAATATTTTCTTATGCCTTATGAAAGATAAAAGAGAATCATTAAACAATTTTAAATAAATAGTTAAGCATCTTACAAATAAAAAAATAAAAATACTAACAACGTATTTTTATTGATAAGTAGGGTCTAAAAGAAGAATTAAAAGCTCACTTTTGCCAAATTTCAATCCCTCTTTGGGTCATCTTCAGGCTGAAAACCACATTTATTGTCAGAAATATTATAATGTTGCAATATTTTTTTACATAATACATGATTAAAATGCTTTCTATTTCTACCTGACTAGAACGGATAATGGACTAGAGTCTAGAGTCAAGAGTGTAGCAAAGAATTTAACAAACACCAAACAGAAGATGGGATAATACATGAACTATCAGCTGAATATAAGCGTCAGCCAATGAAACTATTGTATATTGCTACCTCAACTGATATTTTGATATTGTGGCCGCTGTGACCAGTTTATTTTGTTCTAGTTAATGCCTACTTATTTACGTAGTATTGAGTTTGTGTCCTAATCCTACTTGGTCGGTAACAAAGTTGTTTTATGTGACATATTCTGTCATCTTTGCCATTATTGATCAGATCATGCAGGAGAGGCAAGCTTATTTTAAGAATTTATAAACATATAATGAGCAGTAATTGTAAAAGTTGTGTCTTGTATTATAGAGTCTATATTATTCAGTAAAACGTTTCCAATCTCAAAGGCTCCCCTTCACATCAGCCAAAGATATGTATAGTATTAGTTTCTTCCTTTGAGATTCTGTGAAACTTCAGAGAATAAAAATCTCAGAAAAATTAGATTCAGATGTAGTGCAACTTATTTATACTGAATAAAACTCAAAGAGAAAACTTATCAGTAAATTTTCATTAAAAACCTGTTATTTATCATATTAGTTGCTTCCTCTGAGATTTTGTGGAACTTACTCATAGTGTATAAAACTTTTATCCCTACGTAATAAATCCCTTTACTTTAATTTTAAAATAACGCAATTATTAAAAAGGATTTTTAAATCTCCTTTTAGGGGAATATTCATTCAGGGTGTACAAAAAAGATTGATTAATCATAGCCCGAATCATTTTTACTAGGATGTTTACATTTTAGATAAGCCTACTCCTCAAATATAAGCAATATTTTTCGATATTGACTTCTAGAGGATAATATGAGGAAGGGGAAGAAAAGGCACTGCAGATATAAAAATTTTGTAGGTGAGAAAGGAGCGTTAAAGTTTTGTTTTCCATTCAAAAAGAGTAAAAAATAAAGGTGTGGCAAAGAGAAAGATAGGCAAGACAGTAATAACAACTATGACTGTGATACAGCATAATACCGAATAATCATTTTAATAATATTTAATTAGTAATTATTAACTGCGTTTTCCATTCGTAAAGAGTAAACAATATAGGTGTGGCAAAGAGAAAAATAGGCAATAATAAAAACCAGGACTATGATACAACATAATACCGAATAATCATTGTAATAATATGTAATTAGAAATTATTAAATTTCTGCGTTTTCCATTCGTAAAGAGTAAAAAATATAGGTGTGGCAAAAAGAAAGATAGACAAGACAGTAATAACAATTAGGACTATGATACAACATAATTCCGAATAATCATTTCAATAATATGTAATAATTAGTAACTATAGAATTTCTGCTAAGGTTATTTACATACGATATTGATAATTATAACACTATTTTTTCTAACCGTAAACATGTTATATACAAATACATAAAAAATAAAAATACAAACTTATAAAAATGTCCTGATGCTTTTAACACGCATTTAGTTGACTTCACATGTTTGTAAAGCCGGCATTACACCTTACGATTTGTCGGTACAATCTGAGGGAACGATAAATTGCACGATACATCGTTGAAACCTGGGAGCGGTTACACTACACCGATTTCTTACCCCGATCTCCGACCCAATTTTTCTTTTTAATTTACTTTACGTTAGGGGTTGGCCGGCAGGTTGTACAACCTCCCTTTACACGCACCGACTTGTCGACCGATCTCACAGATTGAATAGGTTTTGATTCGATCAACAACCCAACCCCAACCCCGATATCGTTATACAATTTCCATTTACACCTTACGATATATCGGTACGATTTATCGTTCCGACCAGATTGCACCGACAAATCGCAAGGTGTAAAGCCGGCTTAAGTTTTGATTCGATCTACAACCCAACCCCAACCCCGATATCGTTATACAATTTCAATTTACACCTTACGATAGATCGGTGCGATTTATCGTTCCGACCAGATTGCACCGACAAATCGCAAGGTGTAAAGCCGGTTTAACATTCAATTCCCGGACCGGGAATTGACCCGCTCAATGTCCACCCAGCATTGTTTAAACAAATGGGAAGCTCCTCGAAAGAGTGGCGCCACCAGGTTTCGGCCTGGAAACAATGATGATGACACTCTTGGTTGCAATACAACCAGGAGGGGAGTCATGGTTAACGACCTTATTCTTCACATGAGTGTGAAGAGTTCGGTCCCTAAACCAGGTTTGTTCTATGAGCCCACTTAAGTGGTCTGCGTCTTCGGGTTCGGGTGAAAAAGTCCCTGGAATTAAAAAAAAATTCATTTTGAATAAGACACTTACACAATGCTAAATAATATTAAAGAGTAAATCCACCAGTCTAATCCATAAGAATTATAATAATTCATTCTAATACCTAAACAGGTCGGTCTAATATGATATAGAAGAGTTAGAATATTTATCCCGTCACTGGAATAGGGTGCCCATTACCATAGTTGTGGTAATGGAAGCATTTAATAGACTTAAGTTCAACTACTGGAAACAAGAAACCCCCTTGAAGGAAGGACGCCGACTAGGAAAAAGCAGACTGTGATGTTGGTCACCTGTCATCACCATCGGACTAAAAGAAAATGGAAGGCATGATAGCAGATGTCTTCTTGACTAAAGGGCTCGCAAAAGCGAAGCTTGAGAAATTCTTAAGTCAGATGAGGACTACGGTACAAGACCACGACTTATGCGGGAAAATTGTTAAATTTATGGAAATTTTAATAGAAGTCCTCCCACCTTAAAATACATTTATTTTTATTTTCTCAATCATTTTCATGTCGTCGTTATTAATAAATAGTTGGTTATTCAATAGAAACTGCTTCCGTATTATTTTAAGAATAATAAATAATCTCTCCATAATAAACCATAATTCTTTATTAATAAATAGCCAAGCCTCAATAACAAGTAATCTAATAAATAACCTTTCCACAAGAAAGTAACCTTAACTAATCGATATTAATAGTGTAGCAGTCTAGCCTCCTTTATTATTTAGTAGCATAACCTCAAGGTCTAACTTCCATAAGCCTTAAATGTCCTATCACCAATGCTAATCTAAATAACCTATCCTAATCAAAGCTAACCTAAAAAATGTATCCTACCCTAAGCCTTAATTATTTCCAAGTTTTAAGACAAAACTGGATGACAATTAACAATATGATGCCCCTGACACAAGCTGAATAAACCAACTGTATACTCCTCCCAAAATATCTGAGAGAAGCAAATTGTGTCCTATGGATTAACGGTGTAAGTGCAATAATATGTTGAACAAAATACAAATTTTAATGCAAGTGGAACGAGAAGGACCGATTTTCGTTTGAATCAGATAAGAGAATGCTTTTGATTGGAGCTACACATAGGTGATTGTCTACCTAATTGTCTTTCAGTCGGATGGCTCCAATTTGGTCTGTCGACAAGAACGAACCCGTCGACAGAGTCGCATTTCCTCTGTTATGCAGGCAGTGTGGCCAAAGTGTCGGATATATTATAGGATCAAGTACAGTGGGGGGAGGGGGGAGGAAGGTAAAGCAAGCGGGGAGAGGCGAGCTATTAATAGCCCGGGAAGCTCTAAGCGACAAGAGCTCCGCCTTCAAACAAGACCAGATCAATATTGGGGACTCGGAGGCAACTCAGACCAGACGTATCAACTAACGAACCTATTCGAGCGCCCATAACTAGGAATCCATTTCTTTGTCCTTTTGTCATGCAAAATAACAAAACTTGGGTTTTGGTCACTTTGTAATTAGCCGTGCACTTCTCGAACACACCCATATCCTTGCTCTTGATTATCCACTTTATTATTTTAAAAACATCCTAGCGAGGATAACAACGAACTAAAACAAATACTCGAAATGCAATAAACAAACTTTAAACAGGTTTCTTGTTTCTCAGATGGAGAATAGAGCCCACTTCATAACACTATCTAAAAAAAAAAAAAANTTATGAACTCTTCGTTCTTTACTTTCTCATATAAAGAGGCTGTATTGTGATTTTATGGATTTACACATTTGACCGTCTTCTGATTCTAAAAAAGTAGATTTATAAATGTCTGTCTGCCATCTTTTCAGTGCCATCTTACACGAGAAGCCTAAACTACTAGGCAGGTTTTGACGAAATTCGGCATTTATGTTCAGAAAAAAATTATACCCTGAGGCAAAATTGAGAAATGAATTTTAGCTCCAAATTTAAGGCGTTAATCCCCAAAAACTCTTAAAAAAAGGTCAAAAAATGATTTCACGAAAACGGTTACAACGATTTTGAATAAAAAATTCAAAAATACAGTCGATTTTATTTTTTGTCCACGAATCTGACGATATACGCCGTTTCTCGAAAAAAAATCTAGTTGTCGAGATATTGATTAAAAAAAAACGGATTTTGAAGAAAATCGAAAACAAAAAGTAAGCAACCATCAGATGAACACATTTTAAATAATATATTAACTAGATATCACGTGGCTCAATCATTGAAGCGAGCTATATGCAATAAAGTTATTGGCAGAAAACAAGATTGGCTAACGTTTAATTATGACTAGTTTCTTTCACTATATTTATTATTCATTATTAGTAATTAACAGTAAAAAACATTATTGGAGAAATAAACGACAAATGCCACATTCTGACACTTTATCTGACTAGACTTGGCTGATCAACACATTCCTTTTCGTCCTGATCAACACAAATGTGTTAACTGCAGGATAGCGATAATCATATATATTGTTTATAAATTTACATAGTTATATTATATTGAGGGTCCGTAAAATAAATATAAATTTTTATTAGTGAAATAGGACACTTTTTAAAATAAAATGCCTACTAGTGTGGTACATAGCTTCGTCGCGTCCTATTATTGGACGAATGTTAACATGAGATTTGAATCTGTTCCGATTCCCAGTGGGATTTACAAAAGTGTTAATCAATACTTAAATAATCACAGACGATTAAAAATATGGAACCTACAATGGCCATTCAATTCATAAAAAAAATTAGCCATATTTTTGAAAACTGTCAAAAAGCTATAGTGTTCGGAGTATTATATTGTTTGTTGTTTCATCGTAAACTTCGAACGTCAGACACGAGACCAACAACTTACCTACCTCATGTTTTTGGTTTAGATGGGTTTGGACGATACATAAGAATTTAAAGGTAAACGTTCCACGTTATTATAAATTAAACGTGTAAAAAGTCGTACCTAACAAATTTTAAGGCCGCCATCTTGAAACAGTTAGACGATTATCCTGGTTAACCAATTCACCGTAATTTGTAAATTGCCTAAAGTCCATTTGTGTCACATACTTGAGCACTTTATTTGGAATAAATATCAACAACATTGAAACAACTTAAGATTTTAAGATTCAGAAGTTAATATAAAACTATTTGGCAAAGGAAAAATTGGTAATTTCACAAGATGGTGCAATCAACTATTAACTGCTTTCACAGTCCTTGTCAATCTTTAAGGATTTAGAAAAGACGTAAAATCAACTATATAATTAGGAGGATACAATGAATCACTCTTTCAGTGGAAATTTTATAGTTCAACAATGAATATGAGACCATCGCAGCGAGTTAGCTTATTAGCGTAACTCCGCCTGAAGGTTAATAAAACACCGGCAAATCTGGTGAGTTCGAATCTCAGAGAGGTCAGACTTAATGATCGCACATCGAGTAGGTTGCACACGAGTAAAGTTGGTGGATCCTTGGCCAATTTATTCCTTTTGCTGTTTGCTTTACGTACCGATCAACACATGATTAGATTATTCCAGGACCAGCAGCAAAAAATAAATAAATTTGCTTTCAGCACACACCACAAAGGGTCTGTGGTCACGTTAACATTTATTAATTATTACGTTAAACAAATACGCCAGTAGCCATTTATCCTGGGTTTTCATTCTCGGCGGACTTGTGGAAAAGGAGGGAGGGATAAAAATGTACCTCCAGAAGGTGTTAGTGCAGTTTTGCGCATATTTCTTCTAAAATAATTAACATTTTTTTTAATATTAAATTCTTTTGAGTATTATATTCTACGTCGAATGAAACCAAATGCGAAGTTTTCGGACCACCTGCTACCAAACTATAGACTATGGAAAACCTTAAAAGCACAACAACCCCTAAATTCAATTTCAACAAAGTTTAAATCGAGTTTAAAAGAGTTGTTAAAAAAGAAGAAAATGTATGTTTTGATAATGGGAGAAAAACTAATTAACACCCACAAATAGTTTACTTAATTGAATGTAACTACATTAATTAGTTTGGGAAATGTATGGCAGAGACTAACCAAATACATAATGGCACACATGAAGAAGGACAACACAAATTATCACTTGATAGTGAAATTCAAATTTTACTAATCATTATCCATTGGTAATTCTAGTTTTAGAAAATGATTCATTTAGAATGAGTCGAAATTATTCATTTGTTTAAAATTAAATACCAACGCGAGAAAACTTATGAACTCTTCGTTCTTTACTTTCTCATATAAAGAGGCAGTATTGTGATTTTATGGATTTACACATTTGACCGTCTTCTGATTCTAAAAAAGTAGATTTATAAATGTCTGTCTGCCATCTTTTCAGTGCCATCTTACACGAGAAGCCTAAACTACTAGGCAGGTTTTGACAAAATTCGGCATTTATGTTCAGAAAAAAATTATACCCTGAGGCAAAATTGAGAAATGAATTTTAGCTCCAAATTTAGNTTTCATCGTAAACTTCGAACGTCAGACACGAGACCAACAACTTACCTACCTCATGTTTTTGGTTTAGATGGGTTTGGACGATACATAAGAATTTAAAGGTAAACGTTCCACGTTATTATAAATTAAACGTGTAAAAAGTCGTACCTAACAAATTTTAAGGCCGCCATCTTGAAACAGTTAGCCGATTATCCTGGTTAACCAATTCACCGTAATTTGTGCCTAAAGTCCATTTGTGTCACATACTTGAGCACTTTATTTGGAATAAATATCAACAACATTGAAACAACTTAAGATTTTAAGATTCAGAAGTTAATATAAAACTATTTGGCAAAGGAAAAATTGGTAATTTCACAAGATGGTGCAATCAACTATTAACTGCTTTCACAGTCCTTGTCAATCTTTAAGGATTTAGAAAAGACGTAAAATCAACTATATAATTAGGAGGATACAATGAATCACTCTTTCAGTGGAAATTTTATAGTTCAACAATGAATATGAGACCATCGCAGCGAGTTAGCTTATTAGCGTAACTCCGCCTGAAGGTTAATAAAACACCGGCAAATCTGGTGAGTTCGAATCTCAGAGAGGTCAGACTTAATGATCGCACATCGAGTAGGTTGCACACGAGTAAAGTTGGTGGATCCTTGGCCAATTTATTCCTTTTGCTGTTTGCTTTACGTACCGATCAACACATGATTAGATTATTCCAGGACCAGCAGCAAAAAATAAATAAATTTGCTTTCAGCACACACCACAAAGGGTCTGTGGTCACGTTAACATTTATTAATTATTACGTTAAACAAATACGCCAGTAGCCATTTATCCTGGGTTTTCATTCTCGGCGGACTTGTGGAAAAGGAGGGAGGGATAAAAATGTACCTCCAGAAGGTGTTAGTGCAGTTTTGCGCATATTTCTTCTAAAATAATTAACATTTTTTTTAATATTAAATTCTTTTGAGTATTATATTCTACGTCGAATGAAA
The DNA here is from genome assembly GCA_001010745.2 of Gerris buenoi. Lineage (NCBI taxonomy): Eukaryota > Metazoa > Arthropoda > Insecta > Hemiptera > Gerridae > Gerris > Gerris buenoi. The sequence continues at coordinate 219,899 of KZ651467.1, read as the reverse complement.
CCAAATGCGAAGTTTTCGGACCACCTGCTACCAAACTATAGACTATGGAAAACCTTAAAAGCACAACAACCCCTAAATTCCATTTCAACAAAGTTTAAATCGAGTTTAAAAGAGTTGTTAAAAAAGAAGAAAATGTATGTTTTGATAATGGGAGAAAAACTAATTAACACCCACAAATAGTTTACTTAATTGAATGTAACTACATTAATTAGTTTGGGAAATGTATGGCAGAGACTAACCAAATACATAATGGCACACATGAAGAAGGACAACACAAATTATCACTTGATAGTGAAATTCAAATTTTACTAATCATTATCCATTGGTAATTCTAGTTTTAGAAAATGATTCATTTAGAATGAGTCGAAATTATTCATTTGTTTAAAATTAAATACCAACGCGAGAAAACTTATGAACTCTTCGTTCTTTACTTTCTCATATAAAGAGGCTGTATTGTGATTTTATGGATTTACACATTTGACCGTCTTCTGATTCTAAAAAAGTAGATTTATAAATGTCTGTCTGCCATCTTTTCAGTGCCATCTTACACGAGAAGCCTAAACTACTAGGCAGGTTTTGACGAAATTCGGCATTTATGTTCAGAAAAAAATTATACCCTGAGGCAAAATTGAGAAATGAATTTTAGCTCCAAATTTAAGGCGTTAATCCCCAAAAACTCTTAAAAAAAGGTCAAAAAATGATTTCACGAAAACGGTTACAACGATTTTGAATAAAAAATTCAAAAATACAGTCGATTTTATTTTTTGTCCACGAATCTGACGATATACGCCGTTTCTCGAAAAAAATCTAGTTGTCGAGATATTGATTAAAAAAAAAACGGATTTTGAAGAAAATCGAAAACAAAAAGTAAGCAACCATCAGATTAACACATTTTAAATAATATATTAACTAGATATCACGTGGCTCAATCATTGAAGCGAGCTATATGCAATAAAGTTATTGGCAGAAAACAAGATTGGCTAACGTTTAATTATGACTAGTTTCTTTCACTATATTTATTATTCATTATTAGTAATTAACAGTAAAAAACATTATTGGAGAAATAAACGACAAATGCCACATTCTGACACTTTATCTGACAACTAGACTTGGCTGATCAACACATTCCTTTTCGTCCTGATCAACACAAATGTGTTAACTGCAGGATAGCGATAATCATATATATTGTTTATAAATTTACTTACTTATACTTACTATCTAGCTAAAACCTAGTTTTGGCTGTTAAGCCATGTGGTTACTTATGTATGAAAACTGAAACATATTTATACGAATGTACAAACACCTTACGAGACACCATCGCCACCAAAACATCTACACTTCATTTTAATTTCCAATCGTGGAAGCTTAAGAACTCAGATGCATACAAATTAGTCAAAATAGTCGTTCAAATCCTTAATAATCCTGAAAGTATAATTTTAGCGAATTTTCGAAGAAAATTAAGCTATTGCAATGGCTTCAAAATTTGTGTAATGCGACTTTTTGAAATTTTTTTTCATGGAAATCCGTTTCAGGCCATTCTGAATCGATCCCTAAATTTTAACACTTTTTTTTATGTATGTATGTATATATGTATGTATATATGTATGTATATAAGTATGTATATAAGTATGTATATATGTATGTATATATGTATGTATATATGTATGTATATATGTATGTATTATATGTATGTATATATGTATGTATATATGTATGTATATATGTCACTCCAGACGATATCTCCCGTTAGGATGCACTTAAAAATTTCAAAAAATTTTTTAAATGTCAATAATATCAAAAGAAAGGATGAGTTCGTTGGCCAGAATTTTTGGAGTTCATTTAGGGTTCAAATTTTGACAATTTAGGGTCAAAAATCGTGTTATCCCCCTTTTAACCCCATTTAATATAAAAATATGATAAAAGTGTACATAACAACAATTACTGTACTCTTAAAGGGCTTTCCAACGNAATTGGCCCTTTAAACTTGATCTCTGGGAGAAGTAAAGCTCTAGAATTGGCCCTTTAAACTTGATCTCTGGGAGAAGTAAAGCTCTAGAATTGGCCCTTTAAACTTGATCTCTGGGAGAAGTAAAGCTCTAGAATTGGCCCTTTAAACTTGATCTCTGGGAGAAGTAAAGCTCTAGAATTGGCCCTTTAAACTTGATCTCTGGGAGAAGTAAAGCTCTAGAATTGGCCCTTTAAACTTGATCTCTGGGAGAAGTAAAGCTCTAGAATTGGCCCTTTAAACTTGATCTCTGGGAGAAGTAAAGCTCTAGAATTGGCCCTTTAAACTTGATCTCTGGGAGAAGTAAAGCTCTAGAATTGGCCCTTTAAACTTGATCTCTGGGAGAAGTAAAGCTCTAGAATTGGCCCTTTAAACTTGATCTCTGGGAGAAGTAAAGCTCTAGAATTGGCCCTTTAAACTTGATCTCTGGGAGAAGTAAAGCTCTAGAATTGGCCCTTTAAACTTGATCTCTGGGAGAAGTAAAGCTCTAGAATTGGCCCTTTAAACTTGATCTCTGGGAGAAGTAAAGCTCTAGAATTGGCCCTTTAAACTTGATCTCTGGGAGAAGTAAAGCTCTAGAATTGGCCCTTTAAACTTGATCTCTGGGAGAAGTAAAGCTCTAGAATTGGCCCTTTAAACTTGATCTCTGGGAGAAGTAAAGCTCTAGAATTGGCCCTTTAAACTTGATCTCTGGGAGAAGTAAAGCTCTAGAATTGGCCCTTTAAACTTGATCTCTGGGAGAAGTAAAGCTCTAGAATTGGCCCTTTAAACTTGATCTCTGGGAGAAGTAAAGCTCTAGAATTGGCCCTTTAAACTTGATCTCTGGGAGAAGTAAAGCTCTAGAATTGGCCCTTTAAACTTGATCTCTGGGAGAAGTAAAGCTCTAGAATTGGCCCTTTAAACTTGATCTCTGGGAGAAGTAAAGCTCTAGAATTGGCCCTTTAAACTTGATCTCTGGGAGAAGTAAAGCTCTAGAATTGGCCCTTTAAACTTGATCTCTGGGAGAAGTAAAGCTCTAGAATTGGCCCTTTAAACTTGATCTCTGGGAGAAGTAAAGCTCTAGAATTGGCCCTTTAAACTTGATCTCTGGGAGAAGTAAAGCTCTAGAATTGGCCCTTTAAACTTGATCTCTGGGAGAAGTAAAGCTCTAGAATTGGCCCTTTAAACTTGATCTCTGGGAGAAGTAAAGCTCTAGAATTGGCCCTTTAAACTTGATCTCTGGGAGAAGTAAAGCTCTAGAATTGGCCCTTTAAACTTGATCTCTGGGAGAAGTAAAGCTCTAGAATTGACCTCTGGAGGAGAGAAGTAAACCTTTAAACTTGATCTCTGGGAGAAGTAAAGCTCTAGAATTGACCTCTGGAGGAGTAAAAAACCTTTAGACTTGATCTATGGCAAGCAGTAATAAACGACTATCTATACTTGATCTATGGCAAGTCGTAATAAAAGACTATCTATACTTGATCTATGGCAAGCAGTAATAAACGACAAGGCACCGAATGGAAATTACTAACACCGACATAAACTCAACTTAACTTAATAAACTCTTAACTAGATAGAACCTATTTAGACTTGATGTCTGAAGAAATAATCTATTAAGACATTATCGGAGTCGTTTAAGTCTTACAAAATTAAATCCCTCCAAAAAATAAACACTCTCATCACTAAAACCTAAAGCCTACAATCACAAACACTTAACACTTAATAATCTAATATCTAATATCAATGTCCCTTTCGTCCCATGATTTGCATTCTCTCAAACTCCTTCCAATCCAAATTTCCCGCCCATCCAGTACCCAATATCTATTTGCCAAAATCTACCCCCTTCAGCAATCCCAGATAGAGACCAAGTGACAGTTATTTCTATATACATAATGCTATTCATATTTATATAAATAAACTAGCCATCGTTAAGAAATTAAGCTATCCATTATTATTAAATTAACATTTATTTATTTTTCATTTTGGCGCACACAACACATTAGCAACATTGTAATCTAACAATAAGATTTCCTAAGCCGCAACATTGTAATCTAGCAGTAAGATTTCCTAAGCCAAAGCTCTGATGCAATAAATATTCACTCTCTTAAAATTAAAATTAACCTACCTTCGGCTAAGTACAAAATGTTAATATATTGTTTAATTTGCGTTAAAAACAAAACGATTTATCAAGGAAGAACCAACGTCATTCCTCTAAAAAAAAACCAAATAATATAGTATTTACAGTATATAGACTTGAATAATGCTTGGGATTCCAGGATAAATTAACCAAAATCACGTACATAATACCAATAGATGATGTTGCAGGCACTCCTAGGCCTCGGAGAGAGACGAAATACTGCTAGATAAAAGTAAAAATGGTTTGAGACTATTCTATTACTTGGCCTAGCAGATAGCCTAGAGTACAGGCTGTACGAGGAAGAGGAAGAAATCCCTTTTCACCTTATTAGCAGCTGTCGTGCACTAACATGCCTGAGGTGGAAAATATTGGGCTTCGCCATTTTACTATTTTACCGACTGAAGATCGAAGGTTACTTCCCCTAAACAAGGTATTCTGTGTGTACGGAAAATATTGGGCTTCGCCATTTTACTATTTTACCGACTGAAGATCGAAGGTTACTTCCCCTAAACAAGGTATTCTGTGTGTACGTCAGCATGCTTAGAGGATTGAGAGTACTACAATATGGATTATTAAACCTGGTGTGCACCATGAGCATGCGGGTGCATGTAAGTTCTTACTCCTTTGGACTATATTTTAAAAGTTCTCCAGGTAAAAAGTAAAAATAAATAAATAATTAAGTTATCTAATATAAATAGATTAGATTAGGTTATTACTGTAGATTTAAACAATACTCATATAATATACCTACTTAAGCTCTTCGCATTCCTATTTAATGAAATGACTCAACAACAAAAGAGAATATCCATGAATGTCAAATTTAATGTACCTAGAAATAGAATATAAATAAAATAAATGTAAGAGAAATTAAATATTAATTTCTCCATAGCAAAATAACAAAACGTAACAATTTTAAAACTGGTCAAAAGACGCACTCACAGAGTGTGAGATTTATTGATAATCTTGTTCCTGATTTGTGTTTTCTCTTTGTGTTCTTTTTTGTTTTCTCGTTGTGTTATTTTTTGTTCTCTCGTTGTGTTCTATTTTGTTCACTCGTTGTGTTCTTTTTTGTTCACTCGTTGTGTTCTTTTTTGTTCACTCGATGTGTTCTTTTTTGTTCACTCGTTGTGTTCTTTTTTGTTCTCTCGTTGTTCACTTTGTTTTGGTTATTTATTTATTTTCTTTTATATCGTTGTACTCTGTTTTTTTAACAGTTCACTTCGCTTTCCTAATTTATACTGATTTTTATCAGTACAACTGTTCACAAACTGAAGTTTTATTCGTCAGGATTTTAGTTTTTAAACCAACTTGTTTTCACATATTAAGAGATTTGATATTAAAATCCAGTTTTGACTACTTCAGTCAGACATCTTCAGTGTTTAAGTTTAATGGAGTAAGACGCTCCATTTGTGATTAAGTATTATTAACTCCGAGTATAAGTTCAATCAGCACTCAATTATTATTCACCATAAGAAAGTTTCTCAAAACCTTAATTAAAATAATTAAGTTTTGTCTTTAGTTTTCAATTTTCCCTTATTTCCCCTCTTACCTTGTACATATTGTATATTACTCGTAAGAAAACTAAACTATTTGAAAATTAGAGAATTAAGTACAATTCTAAAACAATAACCAAATAATTGCTGCTAAAGAACTAATTAGGTCACATATACAATTCTTTAATTACATTATATTCATGAAATATCAAATTCAATATAAAATTAATTAAATTTAGATAATTTAAATAATTATTTTAATTGGTTTAATTTATTTATAATTTTTCTCTATTTTTGTTTAAACTATTAGCTTAATTTGTAAAATTATATTTTTAATTACACGTTAAAATTCTCAAACATGAGACTGATTATTTTAATGAAAAAAAGGAACGTTTTTTTAAAAAATATTATTTTGAAACTTAATTAAAAATGTTAATGATAATAAGTTGCTAATTTAAATTAATTAGTTTGAAAATGTCGTGTTTAAGGATATTAAGGCCACGCTTACCGTCCACGGTTTTTATTTTTGTTTAAACCTTTGTGTTAAAAGTTTGTATTGAAGTAAATATTGCAGTAAATTTAAGCTTATATTTTAAGGGCTTCGAAATTTAATTGCTTTTTTATTGTAAAAAAGTATTATGTAGGGCTTCGTTTTTACGATTATCAGATATATATATATTTGCAATTTATAGAAAGCTTTGACTTTTCACTTTTTTCGTTATTTGAGATTATAGTCAGAAGAAAGTTTTTTGATGGTGATTTCATAATTGTGTAGTATAAAAAAATCGGTCTGAAAAACTCATATAGATAGTTGAAAATAAATAATTAAAATCCACAATGTACAATGAAACCTCGTTTAAGAAGGGTTTTGGCACAATAAATTTCCCTTGTTGTCTATCGGTAACTAACTATACGTCAAGTTATGGCAACTTGACGTATAGTTAGTTACCGATAGACGTATAGATAGCTACCATAAAATGGGACTAGGCATTAGGCATCACGTGGCTCTATCAGTAAAGCAAGTGTACATTACGGACTTACGTAATAGGTGGGACCGCGAAATATACCGAGAAATGCATTTAGATACACTTAAAAAACTCAATAAATATCAAATTTTTTGTTACTTTACAACAATTTAAGTTGTAGATTTACGTTGAGCGCATCTTCTAATCTAATTTTGATGTATAATAACATAAAAAGGGAGGTTTCAAAGTTATAGAATCGACCCCCTTACCACTTTTAGCAGCAGAGTTTTGGGAGTTACGTATAATTCGATTTTACTTAAGTCAGGGTATTACTGTACTGCAATAAACATTGAGACGATTGAGTCGATAATGAGTCTGAAGATGAAGTAGGAAGTAGATAGAGAGAGTTCGTAGTGTTACGATTACCTACCTCTTATTTTCCCAACTACACCATCCTATAACTACATCCTCTTATAACTAGGTGTGCAATGCAGTTGTCTGCGCTTGCAATATTAAGCTGAGCGTGCATTTTAATCTTAAACAATAAACATTTTTATTTATAAACAGCTGAAATCGTATCAAAGATAGTAGTATTTCTAATGTTTAATATAAAAGCATTTTTTTCCAGTTTATCTATTTCACCCCCGTCTTAAATGAAAATATGACTAAGACAAAAGTGAACATAATAACAACAATTGTACTCTTAAAGAACTTTCCAACGACATGAATCAGTAAGGGCATATACTCTTTTAAAATGACCGCTTCTTCAAGCGGTCATTTTAATAAATTCAAGCACTCAAATACAGAGATAAATTCGTTTCTCCAATTAGGTCTCGGGGAATCATGCTTTACCAAATTGTATCGAATTCTTCTCAGTTGTTTAGGCTTCACGCGTCTGCATAGACAACATCGGCTCTACGCGCCGACGCCCCTGTAAAGAAATCTTGACTGCAGACAACAACTGGAAGAGAGACTTTAAAAAAAAAATCGATTGTGCAAATCATTGCACACCTATCGATTTTTGAATAATGAGACAAAAAAAAGAGATAAAAAAAAAATAAATAAAATAAAGTACTAGTGATTATCATGCAAGTTATTATGATTATATGATAGGGAAAAATGAATGTATACAGTGAAATGTAATAAAAGACTCAGAACTAATTTGTTTATGCACTGCAAGAAATATTAGGAAAAATGATCATCTTTTACAACCAACATCCCTCCTTGCAAACGTACTTAAGCGTTTCAATTTTATTATTAGCCAGTAGAAACATAAAAATACAAAATCAAAATGTATTCATTTTTATTACAGTCACTAATTATAAAGTTTAAAAACAAAAGATTTCTTTAATGCTTGTATATATAGCCTAGTGTCGATTATATGCCAAAAAGAAGGAAGTGATGGTATCAAGAAAGAATGTGTTCATACTTTGTGTTTTATGAGTTATGAATTAAGTTGTAAATGTGTTGTAGTAATGTAAGGAAGGATTTCAAGTGGACGTACCTGTAACTTAACATTCAATGCAAACTGGGCCGATTTTTACGGAAGAGAAATTTGGGCTCCGAAGGGCGCGGTTAGCGTGCTAAGATTGAGTCGATACTAGATTACCCCTCCAAAAGCCCCCTGACCTAGGGTACAGTCAGACACTTCAGGGGGAGGTGCTACTGCAGCAATAACCACCTGTAGACTGTACACACCCAGACCCTGCAGTAAGGTAGCTCTCTGCCACTTTAACCCTGACCTTACTCCATTAACCAACCCTGACCTTAATCCAATAACCTGGCTTTAGTAAACAACAATAAACAAAAACAGTTGGCACGTAAAGAACAAAGTAAACATACTCCTCAAACCAAACTAAGCATCATTCATAAAGAACCGTCGAGACATAGCACAAAACACGACACAAAAAACGGATCTCAAGACACCAAAACAAATAACTCAAATAGCTATATTCTTTTACAACCAAAACGTAGCACAAATTCTCGGTTCTCATTTACCGGTTTTTCCACCCCAAATTACTTTTAATGGGTCAATATTCCTTTGTCATAATGGTTAACTAAGCTAAGGGATATTATCATCTTAATCTATTATCAAAAAGAGACTTGAACTGAAGAAATTTAAGGAGCAAGGTTAAATAAGGAAAAAATATTAGGAAATACGAATTTTGGAATGATTGGCCGATGTTGCAGTGCACTTCTCAATAGTGCATCAGTACTTGATGAAATTTTAAAGAAGCAAGTGGAATTTTCCCCAGAGAATATCGATTTTCGAACACCAACACCTCAAAGCAGAGAAGAGGTTAAAAATGCTCTTATAATTTAATCAATAAAGCCCCTGGAGTTGATAATCTAAATTGTAAATATGGCGGTGAGAAGTTGTAGGAACTCACTCAAAAAGTTTCGAAACTGAGAAAATACCAGGGGAGTGGCTGGCTGGTATTATAAAATATGGTCGTGGATTGTCAGTGTGGTTTTAGAAGGAAAAGATCCACGACGGATCAAATATTCACCATCATCCAAGCACAAAAGTTGTGCTACGAATTTAATATAGACTAAGAAGATTTTAAAGTATATGATGAGTATAAAGAAGTTCAATGTATCACGCAATGAAGGTTCCACACAAAATCAAGAGGCTGACTAGGATTAAATTTTAAGGATTTAAAGTCTATCGTAACCATTCTATATAACCAAGACATTGCAGCTTAATCCATGAGACTCGATATCGAACAAAATGACATAGCACTTGCTTACGCGGATGATCTTAATCTTATATCACGTTCAAAGCAATTTCTTGAAGACGCGTAATAACAGTTAAAGCAGAGAGCAAGTGCAACAGGACTAGAAATTAACAAGTCAAAGACTGAATATTTAATAGCGACAAGGAAAGCTCACGCAGTACAACGAGTTAAGTTCGAGAGATTTAATGCTTTTTAAGTTCTCGATAACAGCTGCACTGATTAAATAAATGTTATTGGAAGTAGGGACTCAATAAATGCTCTTCAAACTAGACCCCGACCAAGAAATATGACACGATGGCATATTTAAGAGGTTATAATATATGATTAGGTTTTGATTTACAGTTAAAGCATATATATTTTTTCACTATCTCGGAAATTTAGATTTTCGGGGAAACAACTTATGTGGTTAGATTCGTATTTAAATAACTACAAAATAGAATTTAAAAAAAAATAAATCGTTGGAACTGGTTTCGTAAAACACAAATTTTACGTAAAATATAATTTTTTTTATTTATTTAGAGATTTTTAAGGGTTACGCCTCCAATTGCTAAGCTATAATTCATGTATTTCGCCTCAGAATATGATATCTCTAAACAGTAAGCCACATTTTTACAAAATCAGCCCATCAGGTTAGGCTCCACAAGTCAACGCATACAACAGACCAAGCGAAAACAAAACATCAGAAAACTGACGACAGACAGCAGAAAACCGACGACAGACAGCAGAAAACCGACGATAGACAACTGACAATTTTAAATAAAAAAAAAAAAAACTTTTTGAAATAAGGGGACCTTAAAGCATGTTAATCTATCAATTCCTCAAAAAAAAGGATTTTCATGCCATCGCTATTCTTTCTATTTGTACTTTCTATAGTTAAGTATAGGAGTAAGTAAAAGAGGAAAAATTATAAAAAATATTCGTCCCGTCAGAAATCAAATGGTGGATGCCAATATTGATTAAAGTTCAAACCACTCAGCTACATGTATGTATATAATACAAGATCACAAAACGAAAAGCCATTAAAACTAGACCGAAGTAGGTTTTAGATAAAAGAGGTTGCAAGGAAATGAGAAAAAGGGAATGTATAAAGCAATGCTGGCTGGATTCAGTAGAGTATTTGTGCTTGACGGAGAATCTTCACTCGGTTAACAAAGAAGTAATTAGATTTGAGATAAAGCAATAAAATATAGTCTCTCCACAACTTTATATAAGCGAAAACCGGTTTTCAACCGCAAACAGTCGTAATCAGCACTGAACATATTGTTATAGGATGTTATTCATTTTCCAAGGTTTTTCATTCTTCAAGCAAAACATTTAAATGGTGATCCATCTTCACTTGATTCATAAGGGATATCTTAAAAGTCTATCGTAAATTTCTTCTGGGTTTCTTTTCATTATTTTCATTATTCGTATAAACCACAATATTTTTAGAACAATCAAACAAGAAAAAAAAGTCAAAACAAAATGTTAACCTGCTTGAAAAATTGTAGGTGGAAATAAATAAATAAATAAAAAATCGGGTACGGGGTACCTCGGAACTTTTCCTCACTTCAGAGGCCACTAAAGTGACCCACTCAGGGACTCCCGAGGCTGTCACTGACCACTAATGGCCCGTACCACCGGTCGGGAATGACCTAGAGTAAGGTAGTAAGTACCACCTTAGTCATCGATACGGATATAATCACCCCTATCTCGTTAAGAGCACATCACAATCAATCCCATTTTATTGGCAACTATTTTATATGTGCTGCCTGACCCACTCAGGGACTCCCGAGACTGTCACTGACCACTATTGGTCCGTACCACCGGTTGGGAATGACCTAGAGTAAGGTGGTTAGCGGTAACATGGTCAGCTCCGTGACCTTTACCCACAACCCGGCACGCGATCCTCAATCTGAGAACCTTTTCCATCTCTCCATTGTTCTCTTCACTCCACATTTCCTAAGCAAGTATCACCTACTAGATCACACAGTAAAAATCAATGCAATAAAAAAATACTACCAAACTATAATAGTAACATTCAAAACACCACCATTCAAAATCCTGCCGGTTACCAATTAAAAGCAAATAAACCTGCGTATAACACCGTCCATATTAATAGCTATTTTCTCATTAGATTTTTACTAGATTTTTCCCGGGAAAACGAATTCTATGGTCAGATTAATAATTAAATGGACTACATTTTTAATTTTGCTTCCGAGCTTACCGAAGGTAGAGGAAGCTATGTGATCGTTCTGAAGAACGAAAAAATTTTAGGTCTCCGATTTCAAAAATTCCAAGACAGAAATCCGTTTCAGACATCAGGGAACATTTTTCGTTCCGTGTCTGTCTGTCGGTCTGTCACAAATTTTTGCGAACCGCCATATCTTAAAAACTACACGTCCAATTTTAATGAAATTTGGGTGGTAGGTCATACTTAGCCCATTGTTGGTCCCATATAAGTTTCAACCTTCTGCGCTTATTTGTTTATCTTCCACATGCACACAAACATACATTTATTTTCAGCCATATCTTTAAAAGTAATCATCTGATTTTTATGAAATTTTTATAGTTTGTCGAAAGTAGCCTGCAGATAGCACCTGCCTAATTTCAACCTTCTGCGCACTTCAAATCGTACTAAATTAATATGTCTTATACTACAAAGCCTCATGGCTCACTGACTCACTGACTGACATTAATGTTTACCCACTTCCAGAAGAGCTAGAGACTTGCGGTTTGCGCCATTCGACGCGCAACGTCTACATTGTGAACCAAAATAATTATAAAAAGTTCACTTTTCCCCCTCCTTCCACCCTTAAAAAATAAAAATGGCCGACTTGATTTTTAAGCTGGTTTGAGGGCTTATTGCAGCCAAACGGTAAGTCGTACTAGAAAATGGATAACACAAGTGGTAACTGATTTTAAAAGATCTACAACTTTAGTCCTATGAGTTTTTGTCGAATCATCAACGGTTGTACCTTAAATGGTGATAATTTTGTTATTTTTTGGTTTTGTTTTTTTCCATTTTTGTCTTTGAATGGCCATAGATTCTATAATAGTTGGCCGATTTTATTTCTGATTGCGGCGATTGAATCTCACACTAATGCTCTTTAAATTGAGTATATTTTATTTCATTAGTTCATCCTACTTGCTGAGAACATGAGAGTAAACTTTTTCCCGTGCGCCGTGTCACGTGACCACTTTTTTTGGTTTTTAATATTGTGTCGTATATCATTTTAAAGGCCTTGATATGTACATTAAAGCTATTTTATTTGTTGATTTTTTAAAAATGTTGTGCATGTACTTTTGTACCGATTTATAATTTTGTTGTAGGTTAAAGGGTTTAAATACTTTTTTGATACTAGGTTTTTTTATTTATATGTATTTATTAGTTAAATGAATGCCCTTTTGTATTGTTTGTTTTTTAAAAATATAATTTTGGTACCTTTAGAGTACAGGGGTACAAATGTTAAAGTTAATCTTTTATAGTGTGACGTATATCGTTAAAAAGCTCTTGCATCGTAGATTAATTTTTGTTATATTCTATTTTGTGTTATTTTTTGTTTTGAGGGGGAGGGGGGGTAAATAAAAAAAACCTGTTTATACAGAAGTTTCTACGATTTGGTTGCAGTTTCATATTTGTTTATTAAATAAATTATAGATGTGCTAACTTTTGGTGCTTGTTGGAGGCTTTGTTTCTTCAACGAATGTTTAAATTTCCCCGACTTTATTAAATATTTTCTGGAACAGTGCCGCGCGGTTCCAAATTTTTGGTATTTAAGTATTTTTCTTAATTTGGTCTTTTCTTTGCGAGGAAGCTATGTGCCACATTAATTGGCAGAGTATTTTTTAATAAAATCACTTTTATGGACACGGAGGAGCTCAAAACGTAAATCAGTAGAAATTTCGAAATGGATTACCTGCGCCATAACAATACTTTTTCTCTATACAAACTATGTACATGCGAGAAAAAATAAAAATCCCTCCGCTACCAATTAATATTAATTATTATCTGCATGCAACAAATATATAAACTGAGAAACTAAAATATACTTCTTTAGGACTCCACACTGTCATGCAACAACACCCTAATGATCTCGTTCATTGTATTGCCGAAATCCCTCCACCATAACTTAAGAGGGAAATACCTTAAGATATCTTATATACCTGTTCTTTAATTGTTTAAATGTTATTTATATACGGATTTAAGTTAGCATTAGAGTTTATTGTATTTAAAATATGTATCATGCACACATTTAATAAGACTAATAAATAAGAGAAACATTCTGATTAATCAAAAATAAGATATAAATGTCTAGTCAAATATAAAAACAAATAGTATATCTACTGGGCCGATTTCGATGAAATGTGGCGTACATGTTCAGAAAAATCATATCCCCAGGCGAAATCAAGAAATTCTGTTTAAAATTTAGTTAAATTAGCAATTTATTTAAAATTTAGTTCATCTAAATAAAACTAATCAGATGTTTTCCTGAAAAAAATCTAGTTTCCGAGTAAACGATAAATATAATTTATTTCCAAAGATCAAAATGTAATTTTAAATTCTCTACCAGGAAGGTAGAGAATCGAATCATTCAACAGTAAATTTTGATAAATTGATAAATAATAAATTAATGTGTAAACATGAAATCCGAAAAAGCTAACAAAAGGATAAAACAAGGCGAAGAAATTATGTAAATGAGAATCTTATAGCTTCATTTGTATCCCACAATTTGTTTACATTGTTTTAATTATGACTTTAACAATCAACTACCTAATTTATACTTAGAATGACAAGACGAAATACAAAATAATGACAACATTTTGAAGGGTTTTTTAGGATCCGTAGCCAAAAAAGAGGACCCTTATACATTCATGAGCTTGTCTATGTCCGTCCTCGCATCTGATCTCCGCAAATACCCAACATACAAATTTGAAACTTAGTTAGTTATTATTGTAGTTATTTATGTTCGTTATGTTATGGGTAATAATAATAATAATTTATTATTTAGTTAGTTCTGTTATGGGTAATAATCACAGAACAAATTATTACCATAATAAATAGTTCAAAATTTATAGCAGAAACAAACTTTCAAATGGCCGCCATCTTGAATTGACTCTTTGTGCGTGTTGAAAGCACATAATTGGCTTTTTCATTTGAGTTGGCAATTGAGTGTTTAAATTATTTTCTATGAACCTTTACCTCTAGAAAACTGTGTTGGTTAGCGAGGAGGATTTAAAGAGGATTAAGAGTTCGCATGAGTGTTTCAGCAAATCTACTTTGATATTTAGATTGAACACATTCAAATTAGATAACTATTAGTTTTCACAACTATTAGTTTTCAAAGGAAGTCGAAAAATATCTAAAAGAGATCTGCTTCAACTTTGGTATAATACTACCAACTTTATAATATGTAATTGTATTGATGGTTTTGGCAAATACAACTCGGTTATCTTTAATATAATCGAGTAGTGTCCCGACGACGGCGACTCACCTCTAAATGATTTATAACGTTAAAAATTGATGAGCTATAAGCTGGGCTTGAACCAGTGACCTCCTGCATATGAAGCATAAACTCTACCACTGAGCCATCCCACTATAATGAAATTCCTAGCATAAAACTTATTATTTAAACAGTTTTTCAATTATAACTTAATTATCTCTCAGCTCTTTTTTTCAAGCATATTTATTCTGCCTTTTGCCACGGGCTTAACGGCTAGTATAATATAATCGATTGGAAATTATTCTTGTTTTAATATCATAGAAGACTTCTAAAACAGAATTAAATGTAATGTGTAGATTTATAATAAAAATACTTCTAAACTATTATAAATTGTAACGAGAAAAAAGAGTACCTAATAAGGAGTGACAGTTCGTTATTTTTAACGAAAATAATTATATTTAGTGAGTAACAGGACTTTATCAAAAAAAAGTTATAACTCAAAACTTAATTCACCTTAGTGAGAAAAGCATGATGTAAGTGTCAGGAAAAAATCGAGACTAGTAAAATTAAATGAAGGAAAAGCTTTTAAATATTTCAGTTGCTGTCCGTCATTTACAGCCAGTACTTTTCCACCCCGTGTTCTTTACTAAATAAATAATCCCTTTAGAAATGAGAAAGCATTTTTTAGAAAAAATATAATATAAGACTTACATTAGTTTGAAATACATCTTTGCTTTTTCATATATTTGTAGTAAATGTACAGAGAAAAAATATTGCGAAGGTTAACAAAAGGTATGGTATCAATTACCCATTAGGCACTTTTTTACTTTAGCACCCCCCTTGGTTCTATACAATAAAAAAGTATCAAAGGCTTGTGTGTTTGTCTCCCCAAGACTTTGAGACTCCTGGGGCAGTTTTATTTAATATTCCTAAACAGTTGATTCGACTAAGGGATATGATGACAATTATATAAACAAGTGTGATATTCCTTTGTCCCAAGGTACATTGGAATAAATATACCTTCGTATTAATAGTAATTTAGATTAAGGAATACATATATGCTACTCTGAATATGTCCCTTTGTCTAAATAACTATGATACAAAGGGAAATAGGGGGGTGTTAAAGTAAAAAAGTACCAAATTACAATGATTTAATAGTATATGTATTACTGTGCAGTGTATCAATTGCACAATTAACAGTGCCTTTAGTAGCGCGTCCGAACTTACCGAAGGTGGCGGAAGCATTGCCACCATTCGAAAAATTTAAGAAATCTTTTTCAAGAGAGTCAGACTGTGATGGGCAGGGCATCTCGAAAGGCTAGAAGATGAGAGAGCAGTCAAGAAGGTGTGGAGAGGAAAACCAGGTGGAAGGAGGCATAGACCGACCCAGGTTGAGATGGTTGGACGAGTTGGAGTTGGAGGTAGATCTGAGAAGGATGGGAGTGAGGCGCTGGCAGACAGTAGCCCTTGATGGAGGAGATTGGAGGCGAGTTATTGGTCAGGCCCAAGCCCTACATCAGCTGTAGCGCCGAAGAGTAAGTAAGTATAAGTAAGAAATCTTTTTCAGACATTATAGAGCCGGGGTTCTCAACCAGTGGGTCGCGACCCCCTGGGGGGTCGCAGGATGTGTCTGAGGGGGTCGCGGAATCCGGGAAGAAAAAAATAAAAACAATTTTTTTTAAAATTTAATTTTTCATTTACTTACATTTTCTTAAGTTTTAGTTAACCGCAAAAGCATAGCTTGAGTGCGGCCTTCAGTGATTTGTAAATTAATTAACGAACACTTGTACTTTCCAAGCTTCCAAGTTGTATTTTAATTTCCCCTTCTACATTTCGTAATCTAGGCCTATTGGTGCATTAAACAGAAATATAGTGTGAAATTATTGTTTGTTTTTTTTTGGTTAAAAATATTTTCTAGCTAATTCATAACATAAAATTAGCCATGATTTTTTGCAAAACACAATATATTCTAGCTGGTTATTAACATAATATTGTACTTTTATTATTAGACTAATGGGCCTGACTTTTTCAGTTCTTACCCATGATGTTATGTTATTTTATGAAGTTATAAGCAATAATTTACTTTTTAGTCATGGCCTAGGCTTACTATAATGATGTTAAAAATTCTAAAGGTTTTAAAAATATGACAAAATTTTGTTTAAACTTTATTTACGAAACTTTTAAATTTCAAATAAAAATCCCAAGAATGAACCATCAAGAAAATTAGCCTCAAGTACTCTTAAAACTTACCATATTGCACCTAGATTGTAAAAATTTTCCGGGGGAGAGCCCCTGGACCCCCCTTCCCTTTTGGTGGGGGGAATTCCATACCCCTAAACCCCCCGGTGGGACAGGCGCCCCCCCTCTCTTTTGAAGTCCAATCCCCACCACTGATTCAGAGGGGGTCGGCGAAATACTCTACTTAAAAAGGGGGTCGCAGTGTCTAAAAGGTTGAGAACCCCTGTTAGAGAGCAATAAGTCCGGTCGGTCGGTCTTTCAATTAATATTTTTCTAACTACCCTATCTTAAAAACTAATCAACTAACAAGATGAAATGTTGATTAGCCTATCGTTGGACGATGGATCCATATTAATTTAAACATCCTGCGCCTATTACTTCCCTTCGTGTTGGAATTGAAACAACAACTTATTAATGTAGTTTAACACCTGTAGCTTTAAAAGTACTGATCCGATTTTGAATAAATGCTGATGGTCCTCGAAAGTAACAACATCTGCATACAAATAAAACACAACCTAAATATAAGTGTGACCCCTTTAAGCATGGAAACAGGTCAAAATCTCGTTTGATTGTTCGTCCAATATTGGACGCAAGGAAGCTATTGCCACACTAATAGGCGGACTATTATTGACTATTATTATTGAAATTGTAGGTCATAATTGGCTTATTAGTCCCATATTAATTTCAACCTCCAGCGCCCATTGCTTTTTTCCCACACGAGCTCAAATTTATATGATTGACATCTTTAAAAGTAATCCAATTTTTAAAAATTTGGATAGTTTATCAAAAATGGTCCACAGATGATCCCAAATTTTTTAATTAAAACGGCGGAATATTGAATACAAAAAGTTTCTTGCTGTGAATCTCTTCTATCTCTCTTTCTCACAATATATATTAAGTACATAGATTGTAGGCTACATTTTAAAAAACCGTAATATGTTCCACATCAAAACCAAGATAACATTAATTCTTATCAATACTCGTCTATATAATGTTCTCCGGTAAAATTATAAATAATAATAATCATGCTAGATATTGGATAACGGTGATGAGTTAGAAATATGTAGTAGAGGGTGGATCCAAGGACTATCAATGGACAACCTAACCAATGTAGGATGTATATATAATAGGAGGTGGGGAACAAGACGCGTCTCACTGAGGTCGTTTGATAACGACAATGAATGCACCGGGCTGCGCAGTGCGTAATCAGGGTGATGCTGCATATCCGCATTCAACTGATAACAACCCGTTGTCATGTTTTGCTAGGGAAGCTGCCAGTTAGTGAATCAAGACAATACCGGAGTAGAGAGAGACGGAGGAGTGACACACTCCAACTATCGTCATGTAATATTCCTCTCAAACAACGTATCTAGTCATTGATAGCCCACGGTCAATACAGTAGCTTATGTCAGTAATTTCCATGTAATTAAGAGTTAATATAATGCAGCATCCAATTGCAATATAATTATTACTGACTGGTGTATACAAGACAGTGAAAATTATAATACCAATTTTCACGCCAGTCTAGCCCATTAAAGCACTACCATATTTAGTTTGCAGTGTGGTAAGTAACTGTACCAAATAGATAAGGCCACAGCCCACCCTAGTTCCAATTCAGGTTCAGAATCCAACTTGAGCCTGGATATTCAAACATTGTAGATGAAGCAACGGGTGGCCATAGTGGAAGAATGCGATTGATTCTGCACAAAGGGTTCGGAGTGATGTACTTTACCGCGGGGATTAAACCATTCTTATTTCAGATTCAGAATGCAATAAACGCGTAAAGACTACAGCTTGAAGTTTTTATGAAACCTTTTTAGGGTAATTATGAGTAATGTAGGTGTAGGTCGTAGGTATCTGTCTGCAAATCGCACTTTCTTTCATATCTCCCTAACCGTTCCAGCTAGAGAGTTGAAATTTAAAACACTGGAAAAACGTTATTATTTACTTTTTTAAGTTATAATTTCATAATAAGATAACGTATATGCTTAATAACCTACAAAAGCCTAAAAATATATGGGAGCGAGCACTTCCCTGTGATTTTTTCTGGGTAGTATATAAACAACTTAGTTTTTTTTTTTTTTTTTTTTTTTTTTTTTTTTTTTTTTTTTTTTTTTTNTTTTTTTTTTTTTTTTTTTTTTTTTTTTTTTTTTTTTTTTTTTTTTTTTTTAGACGTTTATAATTATCTCCACATGTTTGTTGTTTGTCGTGCATATGCAAGCGACAAATATGTTAACTTAAATTTAACTCACCTCCCGACTACCTAGAGGGCTGAAACTTGCACAGATTATATTTTTCGATGACAATACAATAATCAGTCATTCATTTTACAAAATTGTTTGAGCTAGCCGATACATAACTAAATGTCTAATAAATTTTAATAAATGGCGATAAAATTTTTAAAAAAACACGACCAGTGACGGATAAGTGAGTTTGTTTCCATAAAAGCTTTTAATTTAAAACATAATATATATTTTTTAGTTTGAAGGAGGCTCAGTTGCAATCCTGTTCTTTTTTGTGTCACACTACCTCTAAACATAACTCAGTCGCGGACCTCGTAGGGTAGAGTAACTTCGAGCGCCCTGCGCCCGGAAGACATTATAATACAATCAGTCATTATTTAACAAAATCATTTGGTCTAGCTAATAAATATATATTTCTAGATCCATATGGAGAAATTTTGGCTGTAAAATTCGAAAAGAAAATTTATTTCAGAAAATCAACAGCGACGACCAGTGACAGTAAGTGAGGTTAGAATAGATAACAAGATTTAATGACGAAGACAAAAAAAACGCTATTAACAGTTTTAGTAATTTTCTGATAGCGCCCCTCCCCCCACAGGTCGCGTGGGTAGCACCCACGCTTTTATATACTTAGTGACATACACAATACACATATACTATGATCACTCGTACTCCTGGGGGGGATGATAAAAATGATTTTCTCCTTTTTTGTGCATGTTTTGTAAAGGCCCCCATACACGGTCAAAATGTTTGCGGAAACTTTTTGACCATGTTTGGGGCAGTTTGATGTTTGACGAGCGTATGGCCTAAATTTGCCCGCCATCAGGTTTGCGCAAACATTTTAAGCAAAATGTTTGATCGTGTATGGCCTTTAAAGCATGTTCTTATTTTTAAAATATATAATATTATTAAGTTTAATTATTGTATAGGTTTATATTTAATGCTTTGAATTAACATGAAGAGATAGTTTATGATATTACTTTAAGACGTTCCTGTATCTATATTTTCTTGTTTGTGTTTCTTTGTGTCAATTTATTTTTTTAAATATTAATACAATGAATAAAACAAAACGCATACCACGAACGAATGTTTCTTGCGTTTTTAATGTAACAGAACCTTTAATTCTTCTTAAATTATTTATTTCACGAACAGCAATTCTTTCACATTTTAATTTAAAATAAACTCTCTGTGGTCATAAAAAAGCACGCTATATCTTCGACAATCGATCAATCGACAACTCAATTTTTACTACTGCGTGTCTTACTCCAATCTGCCTCCACTGCAAGCTGACATTTCACGAACCTGTTTTCTGAGTCTGAACCTGATGAAAATCTAGTTCAGAAGTAGGGAAAACTTTTGGTCCCGTGTCTGTGTGTCGTCCCAACAGTTTTGCATATAGTACCATACCTATTAACCAATCATCCAATTTTGATGACATTCTGATAGTAGGTTACAATTAGATTGTTGGTCCCATTTTAATGCCTACAAATTTGGATAGTAGTCGAAATTTGAAAATTGCCAAAAGTAACCCACAGATCGCAACTTAAATATTGGTTAATTGATTTTTTTTATTTATATAAAACAAAACAATTTTCAAAGCTATTTAAAAAAAAACAAGAGGGAAAAATTAAATGAATTAAACAATAATGTAAAATCAAAACATGCGCAAGGAAGATATGCGCAACACTAATTGACAGAATATTCAATAATCAATTAAAGTGGATTTTTTTATCGTTCTATAAGGTTTAAGTTTTACAGGATTCGGTCCTTTCAGAAGAGACATGGAAGCTCTAGCTCTTACTAAGAGAGAAATTTCTAGAGACCATTGCCGGATGGATTTGTCTGGTACGGGAAGCAGAATACCAAGCTTGCAACCTTGAGGCGGCGCTGTAGACGTAGACAGTGGGTTAGGAGTTAGACAGGTGTGAAGGACGCCCCGACTAGATCAATACAACTTCCCGGGCCTCCACATCGGCGGCTTGACCCAGGTCCGGGATAGCTCCTCCTCCGTAACTCAGTGCCTACGTGCAACAGGAGCCGCTCATCAGACAACCTAAGGAAACTAACAGGTTGGTAATGCACATGCGCCGTCAAATAGCACCCACCCACTTACAACTCCCTCATCGACTCATCTATTCATCTTTTTTGCTACTAACAACAGCGTTTCTTCATAAATCATAACATGTTCAACACACCCAACTAAATTAAGCTAGTGATGCGGCGCATAAAGAAGGCCATATTTGTTTTCATTATGGCTACCAGGAAAATTTTCGAGGCAAAACTTACATTATTTGTCTTCCTGAAAAGAACTTTGTGAAATGCTACTATTGCTTACAGACACAATTTTTTGTAGGAATATCTAGTTACATATTCTATTCCTGCCCTTCAAGACCTTCAAAACAAAGTAAAACATGACATGGTTATCTTCCATATCCATATCGCCCTCAATTTAAAAAGTATGAAGTGATTCATTTTAGTAGTTACGTATTCATTTTCTACACATTAATACCTTTAAATTTATTTATAGCAAGCAATGCTGACCAGTGACTGAAATTTTCAAAAACAACAAAATTGCTACAAATGCTGAGGTACTCCTGTTCGTCTTATTTTGGTCAAATCGCTCAATTTTTACTGCAGTTACAGTTAAACAAATTTTTCAAAGCTCAAGTCTCTGAAATAAAGAACTCAGTGTACGCTCGTTCAAATATTTCGTAAGACCCTATTTGCACTAGGGATTTGGAATCCAATTCTCGAATGCGATTTGTGTATGATATTAAAAATAGTATCGATTCATTCGCTCGGCGGCTTCTTCTCCTTGCAATTTCCCTTCTGATATTTCAATTTAAAACTCCCGTCAAGTACTTGCCAACAAGTTACTGAAAGGGTTTCTTCGGTCATAAAACTTCATAAATAAAACATTATTTTTAATTTTTTTAAAACTAAAATATGTTTAAAAAATTGCTATCAAAGAAACAAGGTATGCAGTGTGCATATTATATTATCCTTTAGTGTTTTAGGTATGCACTTATTTGATTCTTTTTAGGGATAAAATGGCCGCCATTTTGGAAACGCGACATATATTTGTGAACCTAATTTCAATACCTTAAAATGATATCTAACTTTAAATTTTCGAAAAATAAAAATTTTGTGTTTCCATAGTTGCGGCCCCCTAAAATTTCTAAAATTAGACTTTTTTTATATCAACTTCCAGAAATATAATTGCACCACAGATATGCATATTTTTGCTTTATTTTTAGGACCTTTAAAATGATACCCAACATAAAAAATATAAAAAAAATACGTGTGGTGTCGTGGGACACCCGGTAGGAAAGAAGTTCCTTACTCTTTCATTAAGTATAAATTATAAAATCACAGCAATAACTACTTAAACATGGTGGAGTTAGAAAAGAAACAAATTTAAAAAAGTTAATCATAAATTTATAGTTAAAAAGACGGTTGTAGAACGAAAAAGAACTGTCCTCTCAGACCCAGACCCCGACGGCAGAATTACTCCAATTAAATATTAAAATAAAAAATATAAATCATTAATACATAAAAAATACTGCTTGTATCAGGTTGAAATTTTACATGCTTGTTTCAATTGTACTATAGGTGATATATACAAAGTTTCATTTAAATCGTTACGTTAGAACGTAAGATATCGGTAAAAATGTTGTTTTCTTTATTATAATCGTTTTGGTCCGCTTTAATAAATTTAGCGATCTTTATCACTTCATACCAGAGTTGGTGTTCGCTTTATTAAAAAAATGTATTTAAAAAGTTGTTTGTCTCATTAAATAGATGAAGTTAGACTTTTTTCCAGTCTAAAAATTCCAATTTTTTAATTTGACGCTTACGTTTACGCGAGCGTTGCGCGCGAACGCTTAGGCGGATAACGTTGTCCAACGAACTTGTCTTGGGCATTGGTAAAATGAACATGTGTACCAAATTTCAACTAAATCGGTCA
>KZ651467.1:145567-170332 GCA_001010745.2 Gerris buenoi | reverse complement strand
GAAAAAGACCGTATCTGACGGTAGATACGGTAATTTCGCTTCTGAAATCACAGTCAATTTACGTCAACTTACACCACAGTTACGTTAAACCTGTTATATTCAGATAGAAAAACACCTTATCTACAGGTGTTTTCATAAATTTAATCCCCCAAAAAATGTATTTATTTAACTTAGGTAAAACAAATGTGGCTCTAAAGAGAGTAAAATTCTTAATTCATTGATATAAAATAATAAAAAAATCGGACGAATAATAAGGGAGTTATAAGCCTTTAAACTTTGAAAACTTTAAAGTCGATTATCTCAAAACTTTTTTGTCCAAAAAAACGGTAGATACGGTTTTTTGGCTTAGCACGGCAGTATACTGATAATGATTGCTGCATGCACGAAAAGTGAGAGGAATGGAAGAAACAGAAAGGCAAGAGCAAAAGAGTGGCTCCAGAAGCGCCTTAAAAATTTGCGCCTTCAAAAGAAGAAAGAGGTACGACAGGGTAGAAACTGATATGTTTCTTCATGGTATAAGCGTGGCATCCTGTTCTATTTCTTTGAAATCAATCAGTAATTCGTCCCATTTTCTTGAGCCTTTATTTTTATATAAATCTGATTTAACTTTCCCCAGCTGTGGTAGACTGCGGTACTTATATATTACAGTTTTCCATGTTATTTGGTATATTGGCCATCACGATATCAGCTAGCTGCAGTACAAAGTAGTTGTATCAACTATACAACAAACCTAAACTAACCTCGTGAGAAGCTGAACAGACTGATGTTGACAGTCAGGTTGCACAACTTGCCCACACACACTCCAACAGGTTCAAACAACATTAAGCTCCGCCCACAAATATCAAAAGGGTTTGGATGTGTTCAACATGGTTGTTCAACTTGTGATTTGGTCTCTCAACCTGCCCATACACACTCCAACTTCAACTCAACCAAATTGGAGTGTGTATGTACCCTAAGGTTGATTTTGTTCTGTAAACCCTAAACTGTAATAAATATTGATGAAGAATCAACACAGTTGCTCCACAAGAAGAGTCAAACTGAAGGGTTGAGGCTCTGAGCCTTGGAGTCTCACATAACCACTACTCTATGGGATAACACTTCAGTAAAACTATTGATCTAACACATCATTCTACGTTTCATCTCGGAATCAAACGACATTAGTGTTCCAAGAACATGCCCTTCATTGGAAACAGACACGAGATCTGATCAAGCAATGTCATCCCTATGTCAGGCCCTCCGCACACGGAGCAACTCAAGACAAACTCAACTGGAAACTCCAGTCAATTTTGAGTTGACAGAAAGCAAACCCAGTTTGGAGGGAGCCAGGGTGGCCGAGGTGCTAAAAACACCGTGCAGCTATCATCACTGAGTCGAGGCAACTCGAGGTCGTGGGTTCGATCCCCTGCCATGATACTCTGAATTGCATCAGTGAATTGTGGACGGTGCAGGGCCTTTATGTGGACTCTTCCCCCACTCTCTGATGTGGGTCTGATCCGTGTCATGATAATGTAATTGATATTCATGGTTCGAGGACGGAGCAGGGCGAGGGACACTCTATATGAGGACTCTTACCCCACGCTTTGACGCTCGCTTATATAGCTTACTAATGACCACACCATACTCGCTTCGGTGGTACAATGTACAAATGTATGATGTGTGAAGTAACTGGAACTCTCCACCACGGGGTGTAAAAAGGGCCTGAGTGATGGCCTAATTGCAAGGTTCGAACAAGTGGTTCGTCCTACCCGTTCTAGTAGGAAGTACTAGATTACTACTACTACTACTACTACTAACTGTAAATTGAAAAATCTGTACTAAGCTCGTACTAAACAATCTGTTCGGTAGAACTCGTACTAATCAATCTGTGCGGTAGAACTTTTACTAATCAATCTGTGCGGTAACACTTGTACTAATCATTTAATGCGGTAGAACTAATACTAATCAATCTGTGCGGTAGAACTAACACTAATCAGTAGAACTAATACTAATCAATCTGTGCGGTAGAACTTGTACTAATCAATTAATGCGGTAGAACTAATACTAATCAATCTGTTCGGTAGAACTCGCACTAATCAATCTGTGAGGTAGAACTTGTACTAATTCAATCGTTGTGATACAACTTGTACAAAACTTTCTCATGTGCGAGTACATACATAATTACTTGGTCCAGTATTTCATTTATTAGATGTTTCGAGTTTTCTTGGTTATTTTTAATTATTATCATTGAATAATATGAGACCCTCGCTCTAGCACTTACTACTGAGGGTTCACGTTATTGAAATATTGAGGTATTTGATTTACAATTAATCTTATATTTATTGTTGAAAGTGTTAAAAATACAACGGAAATAAAGATACACAATACACATACATATTTCATTAAAATGTACCATACAAATAATGTTATATTAATGTTCCTAGCGGGGTATTGAACGCAAACTCTCACTATAGCAATTACCTCATAAATAATAACTTATCTCAGAGAAAACCAACATAATATAGTTTAGATTCGCATGTTGTGATAGAGAATAGGTTGTTTTAATTTAGTATTTTTGACGATGTGAATTACGTATTGCAAGAGTGGTACTCGCTACTGAGATTTTATGTTATTAAAACTTGTATTGTTAGAACAGAGTTGAGTAAGGTTTAAAATTAAATTCTAAGGTTGTCTGCAATATACTATTATTATATTAACTATTTATTGTTTAGTTACGAAGTCATTAAATGTTTTATGTTCTACAGAGGAGATAAATTTTGAAATGTTGGTGGGAAGTAGTATTTATATTTAATGTTCTAACGCAATGTGCAGGCGCCGATATTAATTTATTTTATTGTTGTTGATTACTTTATGCTATTAATTTATTAAAAATATTAAACAGCGACACCTTTTTTAAGTTTTTTAAAAAAATTAAACGTCATAACCGTTTTAGAGAAATATTTGTTTTTCTCCAGTTCCTCTAAGGCTAAGGGGTATAGTTTTTCGGAACACTTATAAGTCAAATTTAATCGAAATCAACTCATTTAGTTTCCACGCGTTTAGGTACAGATCGACATTTGTTAAAAATCTCTTTATCGAATCTGAGTACCTCAAAACGTGTAAATTCATCAAAGTCGAATTTTCTTGCCTATCATAATACTTGCTTTTTATATATAAGTACTAAGTACACACAAGTAGATGCACACATATGAAGTGGAGCGAGACTCTTTGTAGTCAATGATCACTATTCTTGTTTATCCGTATAGAAAGAAGTCAACAAATTATTTGATACACCCAGAAATAAGATGTTTACCTTTGATCCCGAATATCCTTAATTTTTAGGGTTTGGTAGGTCATTCTAGCAACCCTTATCGGATGTTGATGTGTCAGTCTGTCCGTCGCACTTGGGTTCAAACCTCCCAAATCGTTCAAGCTATGGGGAGTTAAAATTTAAACACTGGTGCAACTTTTTGACCCACCCATAGGAAAACAATAGAGTAGTTTAAAATTTAATATATGATATGTGATTCGCACAAATGTGGAAATGCTTAATAACCTAAGAAATCCTAAGAGGTACTAGAAGGCAATTACTTCCCAGTGATTTGTATTAATATTGTACTAGAAGATGAGGCGAGATATATAGATAAAATTGAGGGTGGTGTAAGCAATAGAAGCAACTTTTTTCATATACATATCCTAATTTACATATGAATTTATATAACATTTAAATGAACATAGCGTGAGTGCGGCCTTCAATGATCTTAAAACAAAATTATTTTAATTACTTAATCTCCATATTTAAATTAATAAAGTCTAGATATTATATAACAAATATAATATATAAAAATTAATAAAAATTAAATCGTCTGCTATGCAAAGAGTCTCGCTCCACTTCATATGTGTACATAGCTCCCCGTGTATAATACTAATACTCTGTCTTTACAAACTATTAGGGCCCCCGCGCGTGTGCAGGGGCCTTTATTGTCTAATTATTTAATTGACATTTTCATGTCTTCGCTATGGCACATAAACTCGAAAAGCGTTACTAAAAATCGGTACCAAAAAGAGTTTCACGTGTAACAGGGAGTTAGTAGGATATAGGAGAGATACAATCAAGTCTGCCCGCTTTGGTATAAGGTCTTTATTCGGGATAAAGTGATGGGCGAAGAAGGTAAAAGATTACTTCTTAATAAACTGGGAAAGAAGAAAAGTACTTTCTTTCTTCGAGCACGACATTTATGTTTGATTTCATTCCTAATTTACAAACTCATTTTGGCACATAAACTCGAAAAGCGTTACCAAAAAGCGTTACATGAAAATGTCTCACTGTCTTTCAGACTCGTATGCAAGCATTTTTAAGACAATTTGTAGCACCTTTTTGCTTTTGAGCTTACCGTTGGTAATGGATGCTTTGTAAACGTTTTGAAGAATGGAACGGAGAAAGAGAATTATTATGATATATTTTTTGGCAAAAATGTTGACGACTGAGGGACATAGACCGAAATTGTTCCCGTATTTACATTTTTGAAATTTTCTATTTGGAGACAAAAAAATGCCGTTCTTCAGAATAATATCAATGCTTCCATTAGATATGGTAAATTTGGAAGCAATAACTATTTTACGGGTAAAATGTTGTTTATGCATAAAACTCAATAAATACATTAATAATTATTCATGAAAAACTAAAAGTCACTAATTATATTGTGGTTATGTTAAAGTAGAGAAGATTGCGATTATGTATTCAATTATATATTTATAATCTATTTACTATAATGATATCGAAATAAACAAGTTATAAAAAAGTTTAATATGACCTAATAAAGTCATTATGAAGAAAAAATAAAATAAAATAAAGAAAATTAATAAAAGTACTAAAATAATTTTTGCCGAAGCATCAGGTAAAAAAAAAAAAAAGAAATGAGATAAATGAAATGAAAGCATGGCAAGGTAAAGAGAAGACAAATGACAGATATTAGAGAGCTATCATCATTAGCAGTGTATTCTCTGTCTGTACCAAGCTTCTGTCCTCCCCCCACCCCCTCCCCTTGCTTCCATTCATATTACAATAATGCGGTTGAAAAAACCCTTAACTTCCAGTCCACCCCCTCCCCTAGAAGTACACGTGTAGACTTAACATTTTCAATCATCAATATATTTTTTCTTATTTCGATATTGTGACCAAATATACCTATATATATTTTTTTCACCCGAGGTCTTGATCCGGAGACGTAATTTTTCATATGTTATTTTCTTTCAACAGTTTGAGGCCAAAGATGGTATAAAAATAGAGAAAAAATTGAATTATGTTCAATAGCACACAAGTGTGGCACTAATTGTAACACTAAGGACAAATAGTAACAATGAAAAACTAAATTTAGTAACAATTTAACCTACAAAATTAATATTGAGAAAATCATTTCTTAGTAATATTCAAAAGCGCGAAAATCCTTAAAAAATAATATTTTTTAAGGAACATAGAGACCAGTTTCGATCTGTAGTTGGTCCGTGTCTTGGAACCTTATCAGTTCCTACTTTATAAAAATGGCATCTTTGAATATTTTTACGTCATTTTAAGAACATTGAATTCTACACATTCAGCTTAACATTTTGATATATTTATTTAATTTTTATAAAAATGTGACATTCCACTTTTCCTCGAGGAGTTTTCAACTGATTTGAGCATGATCACAGCAATAAGCTGGGAGCCAAAGGATTTATACGAAGGGTTCAGAAAGACTACCCAGGAACGACCTGTAGATCGACTGCCGGTTTGTTGTGGTCAGTGTCAAGGCGGCTCAAATTATTCTTAAAGCCGTTTTATAGTCCGGTAGAAGGAACTACGACCAGGTTATAAACTCAGCCTGGTGTGGTTGAGTGTGAAGCTAGTAAGATTGCTTACGTTAATAAAAGTTATTATTTTTATATTTCTGATTTGTAGCAAATAACAAACAAAATGATATAATTTGACATATAACAAAAATAAACAAAACAAGTAACAGGGTTCCATAATAACAATTTTTCCCGTCTTTTTGAAGCTTACGTTTACGCGAGCGTTGCGCGTGAACGCTTGGACGGATAACGTTTTCCAACGTACTTAGCCAGGTCATTGGTAAAATGAACATGTGTACCAAATTTCAACTAACTCGGTGATCTTTTACTCAAGTTATCGTTATCGGTAGATATTTCATGACGGTTATTTTGTGACGGTGATTTTGGTCGTTTTTTTCGGATTCACTCCCAGGCTCCGAACGTGCCATAAGGAACTTCGTTTCAATAATATTTTCAATTTTTAAATTATGCCCCAAATATTTCCGAAATATTGAGGTTATTATTGTATTAATACTTTCATCCGCTGTTTAAATAAGAAGTTAACGTTAAAATTAAATTCACGTGAATGTTTAAGACTTGCAAATCTCAGAACACCCTTCATTACAGGAAATAAGGAAAAAGCAATACTTTCTATCTACCTATGTTTTATGAGAAAGTAATTATAATAAAATTGCTACCAACTGAAAGTTTAAATAAAAAATCCGCCGACAGAAATAAAAAAAAATGAGAAAATGGTTCAAGAAAACTCCAAGTTATTAAATGGATTATTTTAAAAATAGGGAGATGAAAACAAAAAACTCTGAAACTGACGGGAAAATAATTTTCATGTTGAAGGAAAACTTGAAATTTTAATCTTGTTTAAGTGCCAGACCGAGTAACTAAACAACTCGACTCAATTTTAAATCTAATTTTAAACTGTTTATTATTAAGAGTACTGGAATAAAATTAAAAATAGTCTGCCATAGCTTCCTCGCGTCCTATTATTGGAAGTATGGTCAAATGAGTTTCGAATCCGTTATCAATTCCAAGTGGGATCACACTCTATTTAAAGCAATATTACATTCATGCAGAGGGTTAAATTTAATATGGAACAATCTATATCAATTTTATTAAATCATCTATGCAAATTTCATTAAAATCAGGTGAGTAATTTTAAAGATATAGGTGTAAATAAATATAAATTTGTGCGCATGTGGATGAAACACTAACGGGCTCAAAAGGTTGGTACTTAATTAGGACCATCAAATGGCAAGTTATGACCAACCATCAAAATTGAATTAAAATCAGACAGAAATTTATAAGATACGTTGGTTCGCAAACATTAAACGACAGGCAGAACGACACAAAGGCACGATTACAAAAATTATCCCTGATATCTAAAACGGATTTCTGTCTTAAAATTTTTGAATTCGGAGGCAAAAGAAAATTTTGTTCTTCAGAACTATCATGATTCTTCCGTTACCTTCAGTACTCTCGGAAACAATAAATAAACGAATTTTAAGACTTAACAAAATGTAATAATAAATATTCAATGAAAGAAGAAATAGAAGTGAAGGTGTAGATGACAAGACGAGAGGTAATTATTTAGAGACGTAGGAAGTGAGGACTCGGGCTTGTCTATGAATAGACAGGTCTCGACTGATTCTGTGACTCCCCGACCCAACTCTGGTCGAGGTAAGATCCGACCTAGGCCAGCAGTACAACCAATTCAGATGATCCATGTCAACAAGTCTAAACTTGGCAAAGGCCAAACACTGCATTCACAAAAATAATAATGCAAAACATTAAAACTAAAAATAGTCTGTCAATTAGTGTGGCACATAGCTGCCTTGCGTCCGCGTCCTCTCGCGTACTTCAATCATTCTTTGCTTTTACAAACCACTGTTGTTTTTTGTTTATTAAATGAATAAAAGTATTAATTTAGCAAAAGTTAATAAGCACAGACGATTGAAATCCAACTGTTGGCTACTTTCAACAACACAACAGCCCAAACGACAAATGACAAATCAGCCCAATTTCTTCAATATCAGATGAGTGCTGAAATTAATTTTATTAGTACAAGTGCCACTCATTTTTTAAGTTTAAGTTTATGGTTAGGGATTTTTTTCACTTGAGACGGATTAAGAAAAGAGCCAAACCCGATGCCCAGTTTTTCCGTGTCTGTCTTTTACTTTATTTAAGCAACTAGAAAGTTTAATGAAAAACACTTTTATGGTTAGATTAATATTTAAATTAACTACATTTCAGTTTTTAGGGAGACAGAGTCATTTAGTCCCTAAATTTAGAGCTAAAATTCATTTTTTGATTTTCGCCTCGGGGTATAATATTTTTGATCATATTATATGCCAATTTTCTTTTAAATCAGCCCACGTAAATCTATTAAAATTAAATTGTCCCTCTTCATCGCAATACTTCCTCTTTGTACAGGTACAGTATGTATCCTACGTATATGAGAAAGAACGTACATAAATACATACTACGTATATCCCCTTTTACAACAAGAATCAAGATCAACTCGAGCGCGTATACCATCTAAATTGCTTTTGCATACCATGAGTTGGGAAAGCCTTTCTGGATTCTCAACAGTATCAATAAACCAATAAAATTATTTGTTTCGATTAATTTGGACTAAAAAAAAACATATGACTTAAAATAAATGGGCTTTGTTACAGGATAGTAAACATACATAACTACAGAATGGAAATAACAGGACGTCATCAGTAGAAGACACTTAGGCAGAGGTCCCAGAATCCATTAACTTGCGTTAAAACAAAAGTCTCGCTCCGTTACTTCCTTGAAACGTGTGCCACTGTCATTTTCTACCACTGATAACACCATTAGCATCTTATCACTTTCTGATAATATACAATATAGTGACACCCGAACACTAATATTTCTATTACCACTGACCTACATACCTAGTTTAGTGTGTCACCTAGAACTAAGCATCATTATAAATAAATAGATAATTTTTTTTGTTCCGATGTGATTAACTCCTTCAAATCCGATAAGTACTTAACACTTTTAACTATATGTGAAATTCAACATAGATATTCAGCACAAACCATAATTACATACATTTTACATACTGACCAAGTAAGATTTATAAATCAAAATTAACTGAAGGAACTAAATCTAAGAGTAACCTGATTTGTGTTTTCTGCGGTTTCCCTAAAGCAACAAAAACACTTAAATTTAGTTGAAGGGTTTTCATTGGTTAATTAAATTCTTGCTAATCCACGTTATTCTTAAACGGCTGCAGCATTTTTTTAAACATATTGAAAAATGAAAAATGTTAATAAAATATTAATATAAAACAACAAAAAACAAAACAATATTACAGACGAAATAGAAATATAATATAATATTTTAAGCTATAAAAACACACTTCACGAACAGTTAGTCCAATATAAATTATTTCAGCCCCAAAAACAAACAAATGAGGCACGCTTCACTTAGCACGTGAGGCGATAATCGCCGGTAATTATCTATATATATAAAATCCAAATACCACTCACTCACTCACTGACACATCACGATATCTCTGAAACCACTGGACCTACGACCATGAAATTTTGTAGGTGTGTTGCTCTTAACTTCTAGGTGCTCGCTAAGAAATATTTTAAAAATCCGCCATCTTGATTCAAGATGGCGGCCATTTTTATACAAAATTCGACAAGACGATATCTCGGGAACCAATTATACTAGAACCTTGAAATTCAGAAGTTGGCTTCCTTTTATGAAATTAGTAACTTTAGATAAATGGTATACCAATCGGGCATTTTGAATCAAGATGGCGGCCATATATATATAAAAGTTAACGAATGTATGTTCTTTATAAAAATCTACAGTTTTAGTCAGATCTTGATGAAAATTTGCACAATTGGCCTACAAAGCAAGGGGAAAAAAACTATCAACATGAATTTTCGAAATTTAATTTTTGTACACAGGGGTACGGGGTACAAATGTCAAAGTAATGAATACCCTTCATGATGCATATCGTTGAAAAGCTCTTTTAGAGTACAGTAATTGTTGTTATGTACAGTTTTATCATATTTTCACTTAGGAGGGGGGTAAAATTGAAAAATATAGCTATATCTTATATAAAAAGAAGTGTATCCGTATGAGGGTATGTCTTTTATCCTAATTTGATGAATATTTACACACTTTTTCTTCAAAACAAGGTGAAGGTCACTGCCTACATGAGATTACGAAATTAAAATTTTGGTACACAGGGGTACGGGGTACAAGTAATGAATACCCTTCATCTTCATGATGCATATCGTTGAAATGCTCTTTAAGAGTACAGTAATTGTTGTTATGTACAGTTTTGTCATATTTTCATTTAGGAGGGGGGTAAATTTAGGATATTTGCAAATTATCTTATCAAAGAGGAGGGGGATATAAGTAGGAGAGATAAAATCTAGATATTCTCGCATAGTAAAATAATTTGTATGCTTTCCTTGTAGTTTATAAACTTATCAAATATAAAAACACTCCGTGGCGAAGCACGGGTATCCATCTAGTTATTTTAATAGTTGCATATTCTTGTTCTACACTTTAAGACCTTTTATTTTATGAACAACATGCCATGGTGACTAAAAACTTCTTTAGTCGCCATCTTGGAAATGTTAAGTGTGAAAAATCCAAAAACTGTTCAGTTGTCACAAATGCCGAGATAAACCTGTGTCCCGAATTTCATGTTCCTAGCTATAAAAAGTAGTTTATGAATTGAAACATGCCAACGGACAGAAAGACAGAGCCGATATGTATAAGGTTTCTTTTTGTACTTCGTGCAGAAACCTAAAATGTAAACAATAATAGGGGTTGCGCTCTACCAATACTTGTTTTAGCAGATTATTATTGCGGCGACAATCATAATGTAATCTTGAGTTGATTTAAGTTCAGTATTCGTTCTACGGAATCTCCAATTATTTTACAAAATACGAAAAGAATTTGAGTTCCAATACTTGCAACTCATTGTAGAAAGGAACATTGAATAATTTGAAAACATCAAACAAAATTTAAAAAATAAACAAATCCTTATTTTTGTTTCAAGTAAAACACAAAGTACCTTGATAGCCGAGAAACCAGCCGAATTCACTCACAAACAAATTTAATAATAATTGCCAATTATCTTTTAAAAGATAAAAAGACAGATTTTTCTGCACACAATTTGATCAAATAACTATATTTATTGAGACAAAGAGTAATAGATTTAACTGCATTACATTTTGGTATTTAAAAAAACAAACTTTTATACGAGTATATATGCATTTACAAAATATCTGAGATTCTGAGCTTATATTAGGATGACAATGACAAATACATGCAATACTCGTTTATGTGTCTTAATTCGATGGGTTTAGGGTTTATTAACTACCGCGAATTAGACATTTTAATTTGATAGTTTAGTGAGAATATCTTAAAGAAGTACTTCTTATCTTACAATCAATAAAAAAATAAAATTAACCTATCAAATAACAATAATTAAGCTAGGCATCGCGTGGCGTCATCATTAAAGCGAGCTTAATATTAAATAAATATTGAATATTAAAAAAAAATAAGTGATGGATGGCTAAAAGGTGTAAAGGCCCCCATACACGGTCAAACTAGTTTGACAAGCAAGTTTGATCAAAAGTTTGTCAAATAAGTTTGATGCCCATAGTGTACCCCACATCAAGCCATTCAACTCACAAACTTCACCCACACAAGGTCCAACTTATTTGTCAAGCTGGCTTGACAAGCCAAGTTTGTCAAGTAATTTTAATCGTGTATGGAGGCCTAAATAAGTCTTTGAAAAGATAAAGGTTGAATCTTTCCAATTTTGAATCAGAATAACATGGTTAAGCGGGCGTTGCGCGCGAACGATTGGACGGATAATGCTAACCAGATAGAACAAACATAGCCTGAGCGTAGGTAACAAAAAACAGGTATACTTCTAGTAAAGTTATTAGCGCACTCGTAAACGTTACTGACCATAATACATACAGACTGGGTGCATAATTTGATAAATGTAAAAGGCTCGCTTCAATTATTTTATATACAATTTTTTAGTCGTGACAACAGCTTAATTATTACATTTGAAAAATGTTCTCTTAGAGAAAATTCTTTCCGACATTCTAGATTTCGTAATCCAGTTTATAGGTAAACATCGCGGCTTCTAGAAAATAAAAGTCTTTTCCTTCAGTCGAGATCAATAATTACTAATTATGAAAGTTTCCAAAGAAATTGATCGTTTAGAGGAAAAGTAGAAAATGGAAATAGAGAGACGTAAAATTAGGGACGAAGGTACAACTGTTTTCTCAAATGCTATTTTATGCTTGGCTGGTCGAGAGTCAGCTCATCTGAAAACCATTTATTTTATTTTACTTTTAATATATGTATTATTTTTTCAATCATTTGGACATGTAAGTGTATTTGTTTTTGTGTATGTAATTGTTTTTCATATTTTATTTCTCTTTTATTTTTTGATTTTACTTAAGTGCTTACAGCAATTAAAGCACACCCTTTCCAAATGAATAAATATGTTTGTTTTCTTAAAGCTATTGATTGACATAATGAATAAAGATTGTTATAGAGATCAAAGCACAATCAATACTCAACTATTCTACTAAATATTGATATTATTCTATGTAAATATTGATATCCATGATATTCCTAATGTTAAAATGTCAAATCTTTAACACATCAAGAGTTACCTTAGTTTCGTTCTATAAATGAATTTTCCTTAAACAATATTCTGGATGCAATTCAATTTTTACTTCGTCAGCAAACAAAAAAACATGTAGACTATAACGGTTCTAACTTTAAAAGCACTCATTCGAGTTTTAAGAAATTTGGATGGTTCTTCAGGAGTATCTCCCAGAACGTCTTATATTATATTTTAACATCAGTCAACACACATTAAAACAATTATGACGTATTTAAAATAAATAGGAGGGGGGGGATTAAAAAAAATAGACAATACTTGATCATAAAAGCAAAACAAAAGTACGACGCGAGGAATATTGTTCTTATCAAATTTGCAATAAACTTTTTTAATAATAAGAAAATTATCTAAAAGAAAATCAAATTAAAACTTATATTAAAAAA
The DNA here is from genome assembly GCA_001010745.2 of Gerris buenoi. Classification (NCBI taxonomy): domain Eukaryota; kingdom Metazoa; phylum Arthropoda; class Insecta; order Hemiptera; family Gerridae; genus Gerris; species Gerris buenoi. The sequence goes on along the minus strand of KZ651467.1, from coordinate 157,432 downwards.
TACAATTATACTTACTTTTATTACAAACTTAAATTAAAATTTCCCATAGTAATAATGTTAAATGACTTTTTCATTTCTTTCACTTAATACAAATTTTATTAATATAAAGAAATAAAAAACATAGGTAATCCTGAAATGGAAAGAAAAGCCTTCTAAAATTTCAAATAAATAATTAAACCACTGCTGTTTTCTATTTGTAGTGAATAAGAAGTAACAAACGAGAAAATGTATGGAAATCTTTTAAAAAGAAGATTAACTTTACCCCAAGGTAACTGCAGACAGCTTATGTAGAGTCAAATTAACATTATAAACTTGTATTTCAATTTTAAACTCTAAGACATCTTTTCATTTCTAGTTGAAAAGACTTAAAAATAACAACGCCTTACCCACAATAAGACGCGTCACATAACAATAAATAACTCGGGAGAAAAATCACAGAAGTTTAACGCATTTAATTAAACAAGTTTTTTAAATTAAAAATCAAATTTAAAGATGAATATAAAGAACGACCTTGATTCACTTTTTAGTATTTACGATATTTGTATTATGTATATATAATTTATTTTTGTCACTGTTTCAATATGAAGTGGGTAGAACAAGTTTACAATCAAAACTTGATGGAAATAAATGGAATGGAAGGAATGGAACATTAATCTTTGTTCTAATCGGTGCCAATATCATTTAATTTTGCTCGAATAACACTCAATATATCAACATAAAACAAACACTAAAAAAGAAGATTTGGCCTAATTAAAAATGAATTTTGTTTGTATTCAGTGATGGTAATTCTCTTGGCAATTTAATTTCCGTTCTATTCTACTCTCGTTTACAATTTAATTTAAGTTTAGTCATTTTAAACAATTTAAATTTATTTTTTCCGATAGCATTCAATTACACTTTAGTTCAGTTATAAATTGATTTTTGAAATTTGATATTTGCCTTCGAGCTTACTGAAGGTAACAGCCGTTGCATAGTTGTCTGACTGCCAGTCTTTTAACGTTTATACGAACCGCACCATACCTGAAAACAACTCGTCCAATTTTAATGAAATTCAGATGATAGGTTCTAATTGGCCCATCGTTGCGGTCTCATATAAATTTCAAATATCTGCAACCATCCTTTTCCCATCCATATGGGCACAGATTTTATTTATTAATACCTAAAAAGCCACTAATTTAGTTTTTAAGTAAATTAGGATGATTAGTGGAAAGATCTTCGCAACTTAAACTGCTTAATTGATAATTTTATTCATGTAAAGATTAAAAGAGAGGAAATTAAATTAATTAGACAACAATGGGTCGTAAAAGCTTACGACCCATTCTATTTTTGCGCCAAATTTCTTAGCTTGATTGCACGTGGACCGTCTTAAATAAAACAGTCTGAGCCAAAATCAAATTTAAAAGAACAAAAAAGAAAGAAGAGACAGATTCCAAAAAAAGTTCAAAGGTAAAAAAGAGAAGTTTTTTCAAACCGGAGGCCGGAATGTTTTGCGATGCCAATGAACTGCACTCACTGTCTGCCAGGTCCTTTCCAACATTCCCTTGTATTTTTTGTTTTCTTTAAACAAACAACCACCGTAAATTAACTTGCTTCTTCTTTCTTTCTGCACCCGTATAATTTAAAACTAGGTGTGCAATGCTTGCAATATTGAGCTGAGCGTGCATTTTAATCATACTTACTTTTAATTTATTTATTTAATTTTTTTTTTAATTTTTCCTATTTTACCAATAGACTGGCCCCTCATAAATGAAAATATGACAAAAGTTAACATACANCTGAACCTGTCGAGTCGGAAATAGAAATTAAATAAGTTTCTTCTGATGACAGCCTACAGACATTTATATTTTCGCCATGACAATACTAACCTCTCTTTGTACAGTGTATCCCAAGATAGAGTATCCACATTGATAAATTTTCTTAATTTTGGGTTTTCATAAAAGCATTTATTTATAGAAACTCCTACTTGTTCTTAAACCTCTAAATTGATTTTAGACTACATACTGTAGTCTGTAACTGTAATTCAGAATTCCAAAAACGAGTTAATAATACATTTTTCAGAAATATTAAATTCTAATCGTATATAAAAAATGTACTATCAGTAACCATCAATGGCTTCTCTGCCAGACGACAAAAAGGTCAACGCTGTACAATGTATTGTAAATAATATTTCTGTTAAACATGTGATTGATCTAAATTAATAAATATTATTATAAAATTTTAATTAATTTATGAAGAGTATGCATCACAAAAAACGCCAAGTGTAGTATAAGAGCTTCGCTTCGCTCAGCTCAATAAACAATTTAAAACGGAGAGAGTTACAAACGACCAAATATTTGTAATCATATGCAATTATTGTAATAGTATCATATCTAATTTAAATAATGTATGATTAAACATGTTTAAAAAAGTGTTAAAGATATGAGTTGGTTCAAAATTTCCATTTATTTTAATAAATCTTTCGGAAACTAGATTTTTTTCGGTAAAACAATTTATAATGTTATTTTCGTACTTAAATGGACTACAAAATAGATCTTTTTTTAAAAATGAAAATGATCAGAATTACATTCTACAATTTCTTTCCCTATACTACACTTTACAATTCATATTATAAGTATATAGAAACAAAGTATTATATAATACCGCAACAATCATTATTGACACGAATTAAGTGGTACAGTTAATTTTGTTTTATCCTTATTAAATAAACAATTTATAATGTGAAATTTCAAAAATAGATAGCCTTCAATAAGTGTTTAGACTTGGAATAGAAGTGAAAATATTTCCTGGGTTCAGCAAGATATTGGATCCCTCCAGTGTCATATAGACAACTTTCAAATAGTTAAAGTGCAAACCTTGCAATATCGGTCTTAATGCCCTTGAAAATTATCACACAAATATGAATATTTAAAAGTTCACACAAAAATATAAAAATATTAATGTATAAGCTGTTTTTTTTTATTATTATTAAACACAAAGGAAATACATAAAATTATAGTCTTACCGACAGGAATCGAAGCCTAGATCGTTGGGTCTATAATAGAATACTACGACTCTGACTAAACTCTCGCATAAGGCATAAGGCATAATCAATTTGTCTAGTGTCATAATTTAATAAATTATAATAATCCATGGCACGACTGCCGAAGGAGGAAATACTTTGGCCTGCCAAAGTATTTAGGTACAAGAAATTAGGGTCTTCCGACTCTGTAAACAGTAGTTTTTGAAAAATGTCTTTCAGTAGAGTCTATAAAGACTGATAAGTCAATTTCGATGTAATTTAGCATATAGAATATAGATTTTCATATAAAAAAATAATAAAATCTTTTCCCCACGCTGGAAAAATCATTGTCATAGTACATTATTTTTAATTTTTTTTAATAATAAATAAACGTAAAAGTGAACATCCGAAGCAACTAACAAATAGAAAACAACAAAATAGACGAAGTTGAGAACGAGTTGTAACGCACAGACTTTTTCCTTTCTAAAAAATGCTTGGCAGTTCGAGTTGAACGGCGCAATGAACTGTCGTTGCCCGCATTATTTTCACGAGTTGCCGGCTCAATCTANAATGAAATTCAGATGATAGGTTCTAATTGGCCCATCGTTGCGGTCTCATATAAATTTCAACTATCTGCAACCATCCTTTTCCCATCCATATGGGCACAGATTTTATTTATTAATACCTAAAAAGCCACTAATTTAGTTTTTAAGTAAATTAGGATGATTAGTGGAAAGATCTTCGCAACTTAAACTGCTTAATTGATAATTTTATTCATGTAAAGATTAAAAGAGAGGAAATTAAATTAATTAGACAACAATGGGTCGTAAAAGCTTACGACCCATTCTATTTTTGCGCCAAATTTCTTAGCTTGATTGCACGTGGACCGTCTTAAATAAAACAGTCTGAGCCAAAATCAAATTTAAAAGAACAAAAAAGAAAGAAGAGACAGATTCCAAAAGAAGTTCAAAGGTAAAAAAGAGAAGTTTTTTCAAACCGGAGGCCGGAATGTTTTGCGATGCCAATGAACTGCACTCACTGTCTGCCAGGTCCTTTCCAACATTCCCTTGTATTTTTTGTTTTCTTTAAACAAACAACCACCGTAAATTAACTTGCTTCTTCTTTCTTTCTGCACCCGTATAATTTAAAACTAGGTGTGCAATGCTTGCAATATTGAGCTGAGCGTGCATTTTAATCATACTTACTTTTAATTTATTTATTTAATTTTTTTTTTAATTTTTCCTATTTTACCAATAGACTGGCCCCTCATAAATGAAAATATGACAAAAGTTAACATACAGCAATAACTGTACTCTAAAGAGCTTTCCAACGACATGCATCTTGAAGGGCATATACTATTTTAACTTTTGTACCCCGTACCCCCGTGAACTTACTTGGATCATTTCAGATTTATACCTTCCTTTGGTTGGTCCCTATGACCATGCCGAATTTTAAGCGGATCGGCTCAGCCGTTCAGAAGGAAATTTTGTACCCCTTACCTCGTACCTATGTGTACCAATTTGGAGCATTTTAGATTTATACCTTCCTGTGGTTAGTCACTATAACTGTGCCGAAATTTGTGCAAATTGGTTCAGCCGTTCATGAGGAAACTTTTGTACCCCGTACCCCTGTGTACCAATTTGGGCCATTTTAGTTTAGATTTATACCTTCCTGTGGTTAGTCACTATGACCATGCCGAATTTTGTGCGAATCGGTTTAGCCGTTCAGAAGGAAACTTTTGTACCCCGTACCTTGTACCCCTGTGTACCAATTTGGACCATTTCGGATTTATACCTTCCTTTGGTTGGTCACTTTAACCGTCCCGAGTTTTGTGCGAATCGGTTTAGCCGTTCAGAAGGAATCTTTTGTACCCCGTACCTTGTACCCCTGTGTACCAATTTGGACCATTTTAGATTTATACCTTCCTGTGGTTAGTCACTATGACCGTGCCAAATTTTGAGCAGATCGGTTCAGCCGTTCAGGAGGAGTATGCATCACAAAAAACGCCAAGTGTAGTATAAGAGCTTCGCTTCGCTCAGCTCAATAAACAATTTAAAACGGAGAGAGTTACAAACGACCAAATATTTGTAATCATATGCAATTATTGTAATAGTATCATATCTAATTTAATTAATGTATGATTAAACATGTTTAAAAAAGTGTTAAAGATATGAGTTGGTTCAAAATTTCCATTTATTTTAATAAATCTTTCGGAAACTAGATTTTTTTCGGTAAAACAATTTATAATGTTATTTTCGTACTTAAATGGACTACAAAATAGATCTTTTTTTAAAAATGAAAATGATCAGAATTACATTCTACAATTTCTTTCCCTATACTACACTTTACAATTCATATTATAAGTATATAGAAACAAAGTATTATATAATACCGCAACAATCATTATTGACACGAATTAAGTGGTACAGTTAATTTTGTTTTATCCTTATTAAATAAACAATTTATAATGTGAAATTTCAAAAATAGATAGCCTTCAATAAGTGTTTAGACTTGGAATAGAAGTGAAAATATTTCCTGGGTTCAGCAAGATATTGGATCCCTCCAGTGTCATATAGACAACTTTCAAATAGTTAAAGTGCAAACCTTGCAATATCGGTCTTAATGCCCTTGAAAATTATCACACAAATATGAATATTTAAAAGTTCACACAAAAATATAAAAATATTAATGTATAAGCTGTTTTTTTTTATTATTATTAAACACAAAGGAAATACATAAAATTATAGTCTTACCGACAGGAATCGAAGCCTAGATCGTTGGGTCTATAATAGAATACTACGACTCTGACTAAACTCTCCCATAAGGCATAAGGCATAATCAATTTGTCTAGTGTCATAATTTAATAAATTATAATAATCCATGGCACGACTGCCGAAGGAGGAAATACTTTGGCCTGCCAAAGTATTTAGGTACAAGAAATTAGGGTCTTCCGACTCTGTAAACAGTAGTTTTTGAAAAATGTCTTTCAGTAGAGTCTATAAAGACTGATAAGTCAATTTCGATGTAATTTAGCATATAGAATATAGATTTTCATATAAAAAAATAATAAAATCTTTTCCCCACGCTGGAAAAATCATTGTCATAGTACATTATTTTTAATATTTTTTAATAATAAATAAACGTAAAAGTGAACATCCGAAGCAACTAACAAATAGAAAACAACAAAATAGACGAAGTTTACAACGAGTTGTAACGCACAGATTTTTTCCTTTCTAAAAAATGCTTGGCAGTTCGAGTTGAACGGCGCAATGAACTGTCGTTGCCCGCATTATTTTCACGAGTTGCCGGCTCAATCTACATACTGCCGAAATCTATACGCCCTCTTCCTCTATACATGTCCCTAGATAACATTCCGTGTTCAATTTAATAACCTATCCGACAAATCAAAGCATCAAAACTTTTTCACATATACATCGATTCTGTATTTAAATTCCGTACTCAAAAGTTCTACTCTAAAGAAACTGATTCTGACAAAAGAACTGATGACACAGATCAAACTGTTTGATGGGATAATACTGATGGCGCTTCTAGTCACTAACAAGTCAGTAACGCGTTACTAATCAGTTGCCGTCAACTGAACCTGTCGAGTCGGAAATAGAAATTAAATAAGTTTCTTCTGATGACAGCCTACAGACATTTATATTTTCGCCATGACAATACTAACCTCTCTTTGTACAGTGTATCCCAAGATAGAGTATCCAAATTGATAAATTTTCTTAATTTTGGGTTTTCATAAAAGCATTTATTTATAGAAACTCCTACTTGTTCTTAAACCTCTAAATTGATTTTAGACTACATACTGTAGTCTGTAACTGTAATTCAGAATTCCAAAAACGAGTTAATAATACATTTTTCAGAAATATTAAATTCTAATCGTATATAAAAAATGTACTATCAGTAACCATCAATGGCTTCTCTGCCAGACGACAAAAAGGTCAATGCTGTACAATGTATTGTAAATAATATTTCTGTTAAACATGTGATTGATCTAAATTAATAATTAATAATTAATAATGTCGAACGCATGGTTATTAGCGTGGATGAGCTAAAGTAAAGAATTAAACAGATAATTGCCAATATTTCTTTTGAGCACTTTCAAAATGCTTGAAAGAGATTTATTAATAGATTCAAAATTTGCGTAGACGTAGGTGGCACTAGAACTGTAACAACTGTGATAAATTATATTTTTATCAATTCCTTTCTCATCGCTGTTGAGGTTTTTGTGATGGTTGTTTTAGTTGTTTGTACTTGTGATGTTAAACGAAAATTTTCTAACGTTCTTATATTAGCTTATTCTTTGATTTGTAGGTTGTTTATTCCATTGTCAAAAAAAAATTATAATATAATTTACACGTTTTTTGGAATTCTGAACTACATTTATAAATATATTTTTTTAAAGTTTTCAAGAAACTGATCAATCAAGAAAATATCATTTTTAGAGCTACAAGCAGGAATTTTTATGAGGGGTGATTTTTTTCATAAAACCCCAAAACAAGAAAATTTTTCTTCTTGGATACTTTTATCTTGAGACACATTGTATATACTACGGATATGAGAAAATAAAAAGTGACTACGATAATGAGATATGGTTATATCGATACATTTTCATGACAATCGACTATTGGAATAATCGCACAGATTTTCCCTTACTCAACTATTATAGTACGGAACGGGGGAAAGATGATAACAAACCACCAAGAAGAAAATCTTATCAGACAGAGGATCTTATCTCGAGTTGAGAATACGTTATCACTAAGACTGTGTTGAAATACTACTTATCTTCAATGTTGCGAATTAATAAACTATATTTAATATTTATTAGAAATATTAAAATGCATTTCTTCATTTATCTCAACTACTTGTAAAGAGATTTAGAGAATAGAATTAAATTTTATTATATTTTAAACGAATTTAAACGTAGCTAACACAAGTAGTATTATTAGTGATATTAACTCTTGAATAAAACACACTTTGTTCAAGTTAAAATATATATATTAGTCTAACCACAATTAACATAAACATGGTTAGAATAATATATATATTTTAACTTGAACAAAGTGTGTTTTATTCAAGAGTTAATATCATCAGGTTCAGGTTCGATTACCACAAAATATAGGTCAACACAACCAATTTTTTAGTATTATTGGAATAGCTGATCACTAAAATATTTATAATGTTTGAATATTTTGTTTGGTTTTTAAATAAAAATTATAAAGGTACTTTTCCCTTTTTTACTTTCTCATAAATGTAGTAAGTAGAAAGTGTGCATAGTAAGTAGAAAGTATTCGTAGTAAGTAAAAAGTATACGCAGTAAGTATAAAGTATACGCAATAAGTAAAACGTATATGTATTAAATGTACGTAGTAAGTATAAATGTATACGAAATAAGTAGAAAGTATACGTAATAAGTAGAAAGTATAATTTATAAGTAAAAAGTATACTTTGTAAGTAAAAAGTATACGTTGAATGTATTTAAGTATAGATAAAGGAATAACACAATCTGCTGCTCCACGTAAATTTTAATGAATAATATCGTAGTAGCTTTTAACCTTCAAAAGGCCATCACCAGTTCCTTAAGCAGAAGAAAAAGAATTACATTAATAAAAATATTTAGAGACATGTGAGTCTACTTCAGGTACTTCGTGAGTTGATATTAAAGTCATTACAGTTTACGAGGAGAGACAGTTAGTGTTATTTCTTTAAGATGAACTCCATAGACGCTCCCTTATCTAAGAAGTATAGGTATAGTTGGATAAATTTTTGTTAAGTCTCAAAATAATCGATAAAAAAATATTAATCAGTAGTAAAAGGCGAGGAGCTTAAACAACTTCGCGGATTTCAATGAAATGTGGCATACAAGTTCTTAAAAATTATATCCCAAAGCGAAATCGAGAAATTAATGTTTAGCTTTAAATATAGGTTCGTTGATCTCACAAAAAATCTATGAAATCATGAAAGATTTATTTCTAAAAAAAGGAATTCGACAATTTGATTAAAACCTCATACTTTGCACCCTTTTTAATTATATTTTAATTATATTTATATTATAATAATTTTATTATTTATTATTTTATTATTTTTATTATTTTATTATTAAGCCTAATTTTATTATATTTAATTTAAAATCTACTTGTATGATATAAGCAAGTTCTGTTTAAGTTTGTCGGACCCATTTTTTACACGTACTTCCGTAAGCACTTGACCTAAATTATTTTATCATACTTAGAACACTTGTGCTTTGATGCAGTTGGACTTAGTTAGAAGGAAATATATGAAACTTTGTCAGTTAATTTTGAGTGCATTTAGCACTTGATGTTCGACTGATTTTTTTTTATCAATAAGTAAATAAATATAAAAAGGAAAAAGCGCGGGAAATTATTATTTAATAAAACACTAAAAATCAACTAATCCTCTATATAAACTCATTTATTTATTTTTTATTTATAAAATTTTAATCAGAGATGTAACAACATAACAAGGAAAACCAATAATTAATTTAGGAAATCTGTAGAAAAAAATATAATTTAATTTAGTTCATTTGACTTTAGATTCGTGTTCCTGGTATGAAATAAGGCATGCATACCAAATTTATATTCAAATCGGACGGCAAAAATACTAATATTGCTCATTTTCCACACTATTCTGGAATTAAATTTGATTCACAATCGATATGCATACATTGAATTCAAATTAAAAATATATAATTTATTAAATAATGTTTTACCTGTTTGTATTTAACATCTGCGAGGGCACAACAATAGCAATTAGCACTCACCTGCAAACCAAAATAATTTGTTAAACAATTATATTAACTATGCGTTACAAATAAAAATTCTGGTAATTAGTGTGCCACATGGGTTATTCCCGCCCTTTTAATGGTCACATAAGTATAAAATAAAGTAATAATAAGATATGATGTTATTAAGATAGATGATATGCGTAATAATGTAATAAGATAGATGTTTCTAAAAACTAATGGTCTAATGCATGTAATTGTCAATTGGAGGCACAATTGACTCATTGAATAATTTTTTAATAAATTATAAGATTCTACATATTTTTGAAAAAACAATTCATGATTGTAATTCGTTTATAAATTTGAGAATGTTCATTTATTTCCATGGATAGTTTTCCTTTCGTCTCGCCTTTGGTAGTTGGTAAAAACAGATATAAAAAAGTAAATTCATAATAAAGTCAAATTATTCAGTTAATAAAAAATGAATAGTTAATCAATTAATTAACTAATGACTGATTATTTTATTGCCACAAAGGAAATACATACTCCAGGCAAGTTTTAGCTTTCTAGGTAGTCAAAAAAGGGTCAACTTAAAGTTAAAAGATTTGGAAACAACAAAAAACAAACTAATTAATTAATTTATAATTGATTATAGTATTTTAATGGTATATACATAATCTGTGCAAGTTTCTGCTTTCTATTTGCTTCTATATGTGTCAAGAAAATTAGAAATTTTTACCCCAAACAAGCAATAATGAGAATTAAACGCAAAAGGTTTAAAAAACAAACCGGGTGTAGTGTTAGATATTACCCCTTTTCTTTTCTTCGCGATGTATTACCTCTCTTAATAACTCTGTTTTCCCCTTTAACGGAGAATTATATATCTACCTCTTTCCGCAGATTTAGTTTAGTCTACCCTTCTCTTTCTACTCACTGACCTGGTTATTTTACAAACATTTTAATAATATAGAAAAATAGGTTCGCTTCGATTTCCAACAGGATTAAATTGAATATAAGTAATTCAACGGGACCACCTGTGGGCTAATGTGAATTAATGACTCCCCTTTTGATTGCTACAGACAATAAATATATATTTTGTTTTAGTTTACCCCTATCTTCCTTCCACAGAGTTCCACCTCCCACATTTTATGTGACTTCAGATTCTTAAAACCTAATTTTGAATGAACCGCACTGTGAATTTTCAAGTAAAGACCAATTTTTTGTTTTCTTGCAAACCCTTATTTTCCTGAACTACGCCGGAAAACACACGGAGGCACACGCCACCGCGCGCACTGGTGCGCTTCTGGTTTTCTGCCGCCAGAGAATAATTAAATCATGAACTTCCGATGGAAGTCACGTCAATGATTGTTTTAACCCTGAGGTTACGAATCCATTACAAGGTTCGACATTAAATGTATGGAAATGACTCTCATCTTGTGCAACTCACATAAAAATGATCAATGTCTTGATTCACAAGATCCCTGATCTGGTCCGGAGTCCTGATCTAGACTTTGTAGCTGTTCTATTCTTTGTTTGTAAATAACAGGTTTATTGAAGGTTTAGCTCGGTTGAGATTTATATTCACTGCGATAACAAGTTCTAATAAAAATGCGTTTAAAACTAACTGCACAGTATTATATATAACTGCAGCACAGTATTACGTTATTATTTTTATTGCAGTTTACGTTCATATTGAAGCTTGATATAAATGCAAGGTTAAAGTAATTATATATATGAATATAATTAATATATGAGTAGAAGCCACCGCTAGTATTCCTAGCACTACTAAAAAAAACATTGATTACTTAGGAATGCATACAACAGTAGTTAATTTTTATCACTCAAGCCTTCAACTTGGCTAAACCGATTCTATTTATTTACAAATAATCATTTATTACTTAATTAATTTCTCATTTTATTCCAATTCCATGCTAAGAAAAATAATAAAATTTTATCCTAACTATGCATTTATCGTCAATGACTTTCACATTTACAGTAATCGCTCGGGGTAATCTACTCTATTATTTTTTTTTTTTTTTTTTTTTTACTATAGTCTTTTTTTTACTATTAGTATGTAGTTTTTAGTAGTTTAGTAGTTTTTTTTACTTAG
>KZ651467.1:110280-122421 GCA_001010745.2 Gerris buenoi | reverse complement strand
TTTTTTTTTTTTTTTTTTTTTCAAAAAAAATTGAAAAATCGAATAGCAGAGAGAAGATATATACATAGGTTTTATAGGTTTGTGTCCGTACGTTGATCAAAATGCCAAAATGATTAGATACTTTTTCATTTCCTACAATACGTTTAATTTAGTCTTCGTCAAATTACCTCTTGTTATTAATTTGAAACTAACTAAGTTATCAGTGGAAGTCGTTATTTATTTCCTGAAATTATATTTAAAATCTTATTAAGATGAAAATAACCTCACTTAATTGTCCTCACTGGTCCTTGTTGTCACCATTTTTTCGAATTATACTGCCAAAAATTTCGGAAATTTATAGATTAAATCGACTGTTACAAACCATTTTCTAAAACTAATGACTGATTGTTGTCATGTGAATTACATAATGTGAGCAATTTCAGGTTTCTATAGATCTTCTAGATTCTAGATCTTGCATCTGGAAGTAGGTAAATATAGATTACAAGGTTTGCAGCTGACAAACATTTTAAGCTAATAAAAATGAAACCGAGAGGTATAGTGGTTGCTAGAGGTGTCTAACGACCTCCAATAATCTTCATCAGAATTACTTTATACATATATAATTTATAATTCATTTGACAAATAATGAACAATTTAAGCAGAGGAAACCGGTGGATAAATCATCACCTATTGTGCTTTGCTTTTGCTTTAATAATCCGATCAAGTTTGCCCAATCAGCTTAACGGTACTTCTTTACATTGTTACTCCCCTATGTTTCTTTCGAATATGAATAACTTTGACTTAACTATTAAGCCAAAGGGATGTTTAGTCCAATTAGGCAATGTACATTAGGACTAAGGAATATCACAGTTCGGTTTTTTTGAAAATTTAAACTAAAAGTTTAAAATTAAACTAAAGTTTAAGTTCTGTTTTTATAAGGGGAGTAACAGTCTAAAGAAGAACATTCCGCACACCTTCTTTAGATTGTTACTCCCTTCTGTTTTCTTTTTAATGGGAGTAGCAATCTAAAGAAGTACTAGCTTTATTCACATTGTGAGTAAGTTGATTTTGTATTTTTAAAACATTCAAAGTAAACTCCAGTTTACACAGTTTAAATGGAGGAGCGGAAGAATATCAATTTCTACATTATGGTTGGATTTATATGCTTAAGTACCCTTAAACGTGTGTTTGTTTTCTATTCCCGGGAGCTTGAAACCCTAATGGCTGAAATCCTTAAGATATAAACCACAAAGGTTGAAACCATAGAACAAACTAACAAACCAGGGTTATGTTCCGAAACACTGTTTTAGAGCGTCTAGAACAGACTAATGAAATTTGAATACATTTACGTAGTATATTTTATGAATATAAATATTGTTAAAATTTATGCATATACAAATACATAATGTTCAATAAGATAGTTTATCTATTTTTTTTTTTTTTTTTTTCAAAAAAAATTGAAAAATCGAATAGCAGAGAGAAGATATATACATAGGTTTTATAGGTTTGTGTCCGTACGTTGATCAAAATGCCAAAATGATTAGATACTTTTTCATTTCCTACAATACGATATCAAAAACCGGCCTTAACATTTTACCTATCTGTCTGACACCGCAAGTCCGACTTTTTAAGCGCAAAACTGGCGAACTATAAAATGGTGTGCGAAAACATGCAATGCATTTTGTAGGCTTTGTTTCATCAAAAAATATTTAGTAGAAACCGAGGTATTAAATAAAATATACAAAAGTGTCGGTTTTTTAAAAACACTTATTTTCATAAATAAAACATTTGTGTACAATTAGTTCCAATCTCTTGCTTTGTTTACGTTCTCACTATTGCAATTGACGGTATAATTGCATAATATTCATGTTTTTTTTCCTAAATAATTTATTTTTAACTAATTTGATTGCATTTACATTTATTTACTCAAATTAAATGAAGGCGTAGATAAAGAATGTCTGTTTTTAATATTTATCTGCGCGCCATAAATGTAATTCAGAGGTTAAATTCAGTCTTGGTTTAAAAATGGTAATTTATCGTGCCTGAAAATAATATAAGAGGAATTTTCGCACCTAATAAATAGCCTCATTTTATTCTTTGCAACAGAATAAAAAATATTTAATATAGTCCGGATTCTTTTCTACGAAGGCTTTGGTGAAGAAAATAAGTTGATTTTAAAAATAATATTTTTAAATACAAGCTTTTATTCGTATTCTTCTCACCAAACCCTTTCATTTGAAACCCATATCATGGGCGTGCTAAAAAAATAACTAGTCCGCCATCTTGGATACCTAACTAGTCACCATATGGATTTAGAATGACCATGCATTGCCATCCAAACTAAACGTGTATTCAAAATTTAAATTCAATCGGTTGAGGATAACTGCTTTAAAATTCAGTTGCAAGATTTGACCCGAACATACATACATACAAACATTTCAAGTTAAATAAAAGCTTGTAAAAAATAGGTATTATCCTTGGATTATTTTAATTACTGATTCCTAGCTCACGCCCCGTGGAAGTGAAGCTTAGTTTATGGTTTTAATTCAAAACAGTCTCACAAACAAATCGAAATTCAGAAGTTAATTTTAACACAATATTAAAATCCCCTATTAAAATCAATAAAACTTACAGACAACAGAATAGCGCACAACATACAGACAACAGAAATATTGTCAGTATTGTCTCTCATTTCCATTTTTTATTTACAAAGTATACATATTAAGAGAGAGTCAAACTACGTTTGAGTAAAAAACTTGTTTGAATCACTATCAATAATGTTGGATCCAAAAATATATTTTAATCACTGATATTTAATTTTGATCCACAATGACTTTGAATCACTATAAACTGCCTAAGAGCGTAGGCTTCCATGGTTGATGTCATTATGGATTGATAGTCTAGGTTGCCTATGAAGTCTTTATTAGATCAACATGTACAATGTACATACCTGAAGATTCCTCCAGGATAGGAGGCGAAATGTCGAAAAAATCATCTAACATCTAACGCGCTCACTTCCAGAACACCTAGAAATCCACTATGAACAGTGATTAATTTAAAAAATGTAATCAGTATAAACTGAGTTTAATTCAATATTTGTGAAGATCAGTATGAGCATTGATTGGTCCTCAAAAGGTCTGCATCACCAAGAGCAATGCTTGATCCAAAATTTTTTTGACTCAGTATAAATTCAATGTGATATCAGTATAAACAGTTTTTGATTCAAAATGGCAGTAGGAGTGAGAGGCTTTAGTAAAGGTGGATGATGTTGAGACGATAGTGCGACCGTGTGAGCCAACCAACGACTCCAACTTCAGCCGACCAATAATAAACCTTGTAGATAACAAACTCTTATCAAACTATTTTAATGTATTTAAAGCAATAAAGAAAAAAAATCTAATTGCCTAAAACCAAGACAATAAGTAGTTGGTAGGGCATTGTTTTAATAAAATGTATTTTTTATCTCTCTTCATAAACTTAACTGCATTGTTAGTTTGAACCCACTAAAATGTTGTATTTTAAGGCAACTAGGCCCCTCCAACTTAAACCAACAATATACATTTTTTTCCTACAGTTGTCCGATAAAGTGGTTGTTATCGCACTCAAAATAGTACGCAAAACAGCAGATTCCTGCACTTACTACTTTACCGCACTCGTTTTACTTTACCGCACTCATTTTACTTTACCGCACTCCAGTGTTCCAACTTACGAACATAAAGAACTTAAATCTAAACAAAGATTTAATAATCTAAATTATAATTATAATAACAATGACAACTAATGGTTATTTTTTGACTAACTTCACGATTTAAACAATATATATCAAATATAAAAATGTTGAAGTATAAAAAGTGAAGATAAAAAATCTAAAATAAAGAATGAAATGTGATGAGTAAGGGTTATGATGAGAAATAAATTTACAAAAAATAATCCGGCAAAAAAAGGCAACACTGTCTATAACAGCTTACTTGATATTGTAAAACCTTTTATACATGTTAACAAACACTCTATTATTTTCAATTTATTTACAGATTAAAAACTAACTGTAGGAAAAATGTAATGTGCCACTCGAGCTTAAAGTGTCTTTGCTGCACTCGAGAAACCTTTCCGCCCTCGCCTTCGGCTCAGGCGTAAATATTTCTCTCGAGTGCAGCAAAGTGCCACTTTCCGCACTAGTTGCACAAATAACTATAATTGATTTATGATTACTAAATAAATACAGGAGGATAAAAATTTACTCCACCACTGAGAGTCAGTCCTACCAGGGTCACAGTGTGTACACTCCACCACTAGGAGTCCTACCAAAGATCACAATGCTCAAACTCCACTACTGGGAGTACCACAAGGGCCCTTCTTTCACTTAAACCTTCAATCATTACTAAACAAATACAGGAGGATATACATGTACTCCACTACTGGGAGTCCTACCAGCGGTCTCTGCATGTACACTCCACCACTAGGAGTCCTAACAAAGATCACAATGTTTACACTCCACTACTGGGAGTACCACAAGGGCCCTTCTTTCACCTAAACCTTCAATTATTACTAAACAAATACAGGACAGAAATGTACTCCACCACTGGGAGTCCTACCAGGGGTCTCTGTGTGTACACTCCACCACTAAGAGTCCTACCAAAGATCACAGTGTTCACACTCCTCTACTGGGAGTACCACAAGGGCCCTTCTTTCACCTAAACCTTCAATTATTACTAAACAAATACAGGAGGATATAAATGTACTCCACCACTGGGAGTCCTACCAGGGGTCTCTGTGTGTGCACTCCACCACTAGGAGTCCCACCAAAGATCACAGTGTTCACACTCCTCTACTGGGAGTACCCCAAGAGCCCTTATTTCAATTAAACCTTTAATCATTACTAAACAAATACAGGAGGATAAAAATTTACTCCGCCACTGAGAGTCCTACCAGGGGTCTCTGTGTAAAACTCTACCTCTACCACAAGGAGTTCAACCAGAGGTCTCTGTGTTAACACTCCACTGCCCTCCTAACTCCATAACATAAAGATTTTTGTTCTTTTAAATTATTTATTATTCTTTTTCAAACAAAGAAATTACGATACGCTACTTCAGTTACTAGGCAAATATTTTCTACTAAAGACGGACAATTATCTTTAATTTGAGAACGTAAATCTTTTTAGAACAAAATAATAACTGAAAGAAAGAATAAAAAATAGTCTGCTAATTATGTGGCACACAGCTTCCTTGCGTCCCATTACGGCCATTAATGTTTAGCTTTTACGACCTATAATTGTCAAATTTATTCACATTTTCCCTAAAAAAAAACTGTCAAAATCAATTTAGCAAAATTAAATCTTCATGGACAATCTAGAAACCATAATAATTTCTTAAAAGTCGGATATGAACTTTGAAAAATAATAGGTGTTGATAAAAAATATTCGTGTGCATAAGAAAGAAAAACTAATAAACGCAGATGATTGAAATATGGGACCAGCATTGACTAATTGTAATGAATTTGATCAAAATCGGACAAGTAATTTTTAAGATTAGTTACGTTAGAGTTAGATCATAAAAATGTTGAACGGCTGCAACCGAAAGACTGACTTGACACTAATGTTCCCTGAAGTCTGAAACGGATATCTCTCAAGGAATTTTTTAATTAAGGAAAATAAAAAATGTTTGGCCCTCATTTAACTTTTTTAATTTGATACCCAAATAGAAGTTTAAGGAGTAAATATTCCCTTTGCCTTACTAGTCAGTTAGACTAAGTGATATTATCACCTACATACTACACACAGAAAGTGTGATTTTCCTTTGTAGCGAAGTTCATATGACTAAATATTCCTTTATCTAAAATAGTTATTAGTAAAAGTGGTAAACAAAAATATAGAGTGGGTAATTAAAAAGTAAATAATTCATCATCATCCAAAGTAAATCTTTAACAAATGTCACTTAATTTACTTGGTTACCCACTCATAGGTGGGAACGAAGTTCTTCATAAAATTACAATGTTATCCGTTACACTTGGTAAGCTCAATGTTTATCCATTACACTTGGTAAGCTCAATGTTTATCCGTTACACTTGGTAAGCTCAATGTTTATCCGTTACCAATGTTTATCCGTTACACTTGGTAAGCTCAATATTTATCTGTTACACAAGGTAAGCTCAATGTTTATCCGTTACTGGTAAGCTCAATGTTTATACGTTACACTTGGTAACCTCGGAAGTAAATAAATAAATAAATTTAGCAATGCTACCTATTAATGATACCTTAATGGCAAGTGATACTAGTCAACTCACAACAATTCAAAGCGCAAACCAAATTTCAACGTTATTCAATAAACCATTTGGGAGATATCGACAGAAGTCTATCATACGAAGCGTGAAATCGCTAGTTAAGCCTATTGAATTTTGAGCTTTATTTCCTTACTTTTCATCGAAAAGCTTTTAATTATTAATATGTTTTTAGATGGGTAGTTAGTTAGTAAAGTTTTGTTCCAGGCCTTCAACTCCAGCGGAGTTCTCAGCCTAGCCAGGATGTTAATTAGTTGGTTGTTACTTCTGTCCACTAAATAATTTAGATATCCAATAAAATAATATATTCCAAAGTAGTTTTGAAGATAAAGTAGCACAAATTTTTAAAACTTTCAGGTTTGCCACTTAAAATTTCACTGAGAAATGGTACAAGCCTGTGCTTTCAACGTACACGATTATTCGACGTATTCGATAAGTCTCTCTTGAACATGGAGGACTGTCAGGGGTACTATGCAGCAAACCAACTTCTTTTTGCAAAGCATCGGATGACATTTCGACATCTAACTCAACATTGTCAAATGTCAATTTTAATTTTAGAGTACTCAAGAGAATAGGAACTACGAACCAAAATTAACCCGCCTGAGAGGTGGAAATAGACACGAACACAGACAAGCAGAACAGACGCCCAACCATCGTAAACATTCACTATTCATTCTATTGGAAACCTTCCCATCAATAACATACCTTTAAATAAAATGTATCCGTGTTATTTATCAAATCAGATCCAAGACTACTCATAATCCCTTAACCAAATATTAAATATAATTAGATAATATTTACATTGATTAAATAATAGTATTTGTACAAATTTATACTTAAAATACATTTTTTTTTATTCAGCTCTTTTACTGATCCTTACTTACACAATTTTAGGTGAGGCTTCAACAAATAAGAAGTCTGTTAATTAATGTGGGGGCATAGTTTCCTTGCGTGAAATCATTTAAGAATAGTCACATGAGTAAAAAATAAAGTAAAATTGATGAACTAACTAAAAACTTAGCATGTAATAAATAAACAAACAACATCTGGGAATCAAAAGTGTAGTTTATTACCCTGTTTCTATTTCTAGCATGATAGCATTTAAATACTAATATAGCCAGATACTAGTATAACCAGATACTAGTATTGTCCGATACTGGTATAACTAAATACCTACTAGTGTAGTAAAATACTAACTTAGCCAGATACGAGTATTAGTATATCAATGTACTAATATATAACTTCCAAATTTGGGTTCAGTCACAAAAACCAAACTGAAAAATCGGAAAAATAGTTATTAAGTCATGGTGGTTCGCAATCATGTAGTGTAGACGGACCAACCGAGGGACCGCCAGTCGCTCTAAAATCTTAAATCTGATAGCATAAAACAATTATCGTGCTTTAAAGCTCAAAATGCTTCAGTTTCCTTCGGTAAGCACGGAAGAATATTTTTTAATTAGAATTCAAGGGTATGCAGCAAACCAACTTCTATTTGCAAAGCATCGGATGACATTTCGACATCTAACTCACAATCTATCTTCACGGACAAATCTATCTTCAGACATAAAACAAATCTTATTTCTTTTAAACTTTAATTTGTGATTGTGATAAAAATGAATACAAAATATTATAAATTGTTATGTCTCTACCATAGCAAATAACGTCTATAAAATAACATTATAAGTACCTAATAATAATATAATAATAGTAAGTCATAATTGCTATTTTTTGTGTTTGTCATTGTCTCTATGTTTATCTGTGACTTGGTTGTCCCAGTTAGATATAATTAATAACTAAACATTAATTATAAGTTATACTGAAAATAATAATACCAGTCGGGGAATCTAAACCCGAATTTTCTCATTTAACATTAATTTTAGAAACTAATTTTTCTATCACACCAACTAACTGAAGTAGATATTTATGGTAATTTTCTATATTCACCATCCAATATCAATACCGGATGGCATACGTATTTTTATAATGACTTGCGTGAAATAGTCACATGAGTAAAAAATAAAGTAAAATTGATGAACTAACTAAAAACTTAGCATGTAATAAATAAACAAATAACACCTGGGAATCAAAAGTGTAGTTTATTACCCTGTTTCTATTTCTAGCATGATAGCATTTAAATACTAATATAGCCAGATACTAGTATAACCAGATACTAGTATTGTCCGAGACTAGTATAACTAAATACCTACTAGTGTAGTAAAATACTAACTTAGCCAGATACTAGTATATCAATGTACTAATATATAACTTCCAAATTTGGGTTCAGTCACAAAAACCAAACTGAAAAATCGGACAAATAGTTATTAAGTCATGGTGGTTCGCAATCATGTAGACGGACCAACCGAGGGACCGCCAGTCGCTCTAAAATCTTAAATCTGATAGAAACAATTATCGTGCTTTAAAGCTCAAAATGCTTCAGTTTCCTTCGGTAAGCACGGAAGAATATTTTTTAATTAGAATTCAAGGGTATGCAGCAAACCAACTTCTATTTGCAAAGCATCGGATGACATTTCGACATCTAACTCACAATCTATCTTCACGGACAAATCTATCTTCAGACATAAAACAAATCTTATTTCTTTTAAACTTTAATTTGTGATTGTGATAAAAATGAATACAAAATATTATAAATTGTTATGTCTCTACCATAGCAAANTTATTCCGATCTCGATGAAAATTTGCATACTTGACCTTCAAAGCAAGGGGAAGGTAACTGTTTTCATGAATTTTCGAACTATAAATTTTGGTTCAAAGGGGTACGGGGTACAAGAAATGAATACATCATCTTCATGATGCGTATCGTTGAAATGCTCTTTAAGAGTACAGTAATTGTTGTTATGTACAGTTTTGTCATATTTTCATTTAGGAGGGGGTAAATTTAGGATATTTGCAAATTATCTTATCAAAGAGGAGGGGGATATTAGTAGGAGGGATAGAATCTAGATATTCTCGCATAGTAAAATAATTTGTATGCTTTCCTGGTAGTTTATAAACTTATCAAATCAGCTAGTATACATATAAAATAAATTAATAGTAAAAAAATCATTTTTAGAAACAAGCTTTTACTTGAATTCTTTTCAGCAAACCTTCTCATTTAATACCAACATAATGGGCGTGCTTAAAAAATAACTAGTCTACCATCTTGGGGTGTCCGCCATATTGGATGTAGAATGACGTCACTTAGCTAACCATGCATTGTCATCTAAACAAAACGTATATGCAGCAATATTTCAATACAATCGGTTAAGAATTACTGCTTTAAAATTCAGTTTCAAAATTCGACCCAAACATTGCAAGTTAAATAAAAGATTGTAATAAAACATAAAACAAATTGCGGTCAGTATTGTTTACTTAGCCAGATGGTTTTAGTCAGGTTAATTCGTGAGATATTGTCAAGTTGTGTTGCTCGACCAAAATGTGGGATTGTACAATTTTTTTTATTTGATATTTTTTACGACCAATTAGTCGTGTTGTGAGACGAAGGATTTAGCAGCGAGTGTGCATACGTTGCCTCGCTGCTTTCCATTATTAGAAGGTCAAGCCCCACTCATATTTCTCTCAAGCATTTTCACTGCACCACACTGCAAGTCAACAATGCAAGTTAACACTACGAGTCAACATTGCAAGTCTCAACTCAAACCAACGCTTGATATTTTTATCCCACTTAATTACCATCCTTGGCTTTTATAACTAAGCATTGTCGAGCCAAGACATCAGTAGTTAAGAGCTGACCACTGTCTTATTATTATTTAACTTGTTGACTGATCGGCCAATCTAATTATCAACTGCTTTCTAACTCAATAACATCAGCTGTGCACAGCAAATAAATAAATATCTTTCAAATTCCCAACCAGTTGCCAATTCTTTAGTACTTGGATGTGAAAGGAATTGCATGACCATTGCTGCTATTAATAAGACCTCTCCTTGGGACATTATCAAGATAATATCATTTAGAATTAAAATAAATATACATTTAAATTATAATTATTTAAAAAAAATTACTTCATTTTTCCAATTAGCGAATAAAAGATTGGAAAAGCTAGTTTAGTGAAATTTTTCATATAATATTTTAAAACTTTGGATGGCAATGTGTCTAAGTTTTTTACAGGACAACATATAACACCAGAGCTTTTGTATGGAAGTGTGCCTAAATTTTAAATAGAAAATAGTTTTAATATTAGAGATTTTGATGGAAATGAGTTAAAGTTTTGCAGGACAATATTTATAATACATATCATTTATCCCTAATATAAAAAGGTAAGTCACAATATGTTTGATTTGTTCTACTACGATTTTATTTTATAACTCTAACCAACATTTTCTGTCATAGCTTCCTTACTTCCAATTAATTAGACCAATCATTACGAGAGTATAAAAAAATTGGTGTTAAAAAAAGTGGTTGTTTTTATCTGTTTCGATTCCTAGTAGGGTTACATTTTTATTTAAAATTAAATGTGCACAGACGCCAACTGGGGTGTACTTTTGATAAACCATTTAAATTTCTTTAAAATTAGATGAGTACTTAAATATATATTATATAGTAAATCAAAGTTTAGGCTCATTCGGAAAAGGGAGCAATAGGCGCAGAAGGTTCAAATTAATATGGGACCAACAATAGCCTGATTATGTCCTCCACACCTGATATGTATCCAAGCCTGATTATGTATCCACACTTCTCCAACATCGGATATAGTCAGCGGTTCGCAAAACCTTGCAGGATAGATCGACAGATTGGAGACCAGTGCCTCTGAACTTAGAGCTAGATCCAGGGCTTGTAGCAGATTTTCCTCAAAATTAAGTGACTTTAGTGACTATTTTTTCAAAATAAGTGACTTTTAAGTGACCTGTTTTCCCCAAATAAGTGAGTTTAAGTGACTTATTTTTAAGTTAAAAAAGAACATTTTAGTTACTTCTTGTTGTTTAGCACTGTTAAACAAATTCAATTATAAAAATAATAGAACGGTTTTTTGTTAATTTGATTTTGTGTACCGTAACTGTATGAAAAAAAGACAATTAGGAGGGAGTTCGGAATAAAATATTTAAAAAAAAGAAAAGAAAAAGGTTCTCCCTATCTCCCCCCACCTTTATCTGTTCTTTTTATCATTTTTTAAATTTATTTTTATTTTAACTTTTATCTCAACATAAAGAAGTTCAAATACACTGCCACTTAGTGTGGCACATAGCTTCCTTGCATCCTATCATGTACTTTATTGTTACGTTAACATTAACGTTTTATTACTTTATTGTTATATTGTTTATTGTATAAAAACAATTAAAAGTTTTTAACGATATTTAACACTTCATAGGGGTGTCGCTGTAGGTTTTACTAAAAAATTGTATTTGAAAAAAATGTTCGTCTCATTGAATAGATAAGGTTTGATTTTTTTCCCCGACTGAAAATTTCAATTTTAAATTTTAAGTTCACGTTTACAGAAGCGTCGCGCGTGAACGCTTGAACGGATAACGTTGTCCAACGAACTCGACCTGATTATTGGTAAAATGAACATGTCTACCAAATTTCATCAAAATCGGTCGACATTTACCAAGTTATCGTCGCACGTTTCATGATTCGCGGACACACAGACCGGCAGACAGACAGACACGAGACCAAAAATGTTCCCTGATGTCTGAAACGGATTTCTGTCTTGGAATCTTTAAAATTGGGGGCATAAAACTATTTTTGTTACTTTTCTAATACAATTTCTTGTTTCACCTTCACATTTACCAAATGAGGTTTGTGTGGAAAGATGGTTGTGCGTGGTATACAACTTGTTAACTTTAGGTAGTACTGCAGGCACACCGCCAAGGAGAAGAAGCTGAAAAGTATCTATGTTGATAGTGATGGGTCAGGAGAAAGTGCCAACATCACTT
>KZ651467.1:0-11966 GCA_001010745.2 Gerris buenoi | reverse complement strand
ATATATATATATAATCTTTGCTATTTGTTACGGTTCAATGAAGAACGAACCGAAATAACAAATGATAAAGGAATTGAATAAAAGAAAGAGAAGAAAAATAATTTAAAGATTTATAATACATTGAATTAAAAAAAACGAGAAGATTTATCAGCTGGCTAAAATAAATTTCAAAATTCAATATTATGTTAGTAATTTTCTAAGAGATTTCGTGACTGATTTTACTCTTGTTAAAATATAATTTTAGTATACTTCAACATTATTGTACTAGTTGATTGAGAGTAACATTTAATTTGTAATCAATTAAATTCGAATATTGTCAATAATAAATACAAAAGTTCTACCTTCAAACAGGTTTTAAATATGTTCTCTTATAAATTAATTAAATTAGATATTATCGAATTGAAATTCTCTGGGAAAATGAGAAGTTTTGTTCGAGTTTGTCGGAAGCAATCTTGTGATTACTAGAAGATACATTTATTTAACAAGGTGCAATATAAAATAGAAACAAAACATTATAACCTTCACGCATGGTTATCTAAAGTGGAGAGATGAAGTAAAGTTGTTTTTTTATCGCAGTGCCGGTCAGTTTTCAGTGCGGTAATGAATTACGTATGTACATTTAACACGTAAAAATTGCCTTAATAAAGCCTCGTCCAGATTACCGAACCGAACAGAGGAAACGAGCCGAGCATTGGTCTCCGCGCATGCCTAGTCTAAAGTGGGCCTGCGCATTTCAGATTGGGCATTCGCAGAGACTATTGCTCGGCTCGTTTCCTCTGTTCGGTTCGGCAGTCTGGACGAGGATTAAATGTCAAGTGAACACCTTATTATCGTGTAGTGTAATAACCTTTTTTAACACGTAAGCAACCTTTGACGCAACTAAAGTTTTATATTGCATACACTTAAAAAAAAAAAGAAAATGTATAAAAACATTTATAAAAAAAAAAAAAAAAATCGAGGGTTTTTTGGAAGTCCAAAACTCGGTAGAACGATGAACAATATACAGCCAAAGTGCAGCCCATAACAAAATTACGATTTAGATTTATATATCGATATATTTTTACCGAACTGGTAGGATGAACCTATGGGATGAACAAGTAAATTTGATCTGGCGAATTTTATTGTTTACAGAAATTAGTTGTCGGAAATATTTATTGGATTTTGATTGTTGTTTAGTCAGATAATCGATACTAAAAATCCAATTAAGTACATTTAACAAGGTACAATAATAAAAAAAAGAACTACAATAACCTTTAAGCAAGGTTATTTGAACTAGAGTGATGTGGTAAAGTTACTTTACTTTGAGTCACTCTATGAGAAACTAACATGAAATATAAAATGTAATAAACATATTAATGCAGTTTCTCATACCCAATAATACGAATCACCAAAATCTCATATGAATTATTAATTATTTTCAAATAACTTTATGTTACTCTCTATTCGTGTATCAAGGTTGTCGACGCCCTTCAGGAAGTGTCACATTATTAAATTATTATTGAGCTGAGCGAAGCGAAGCTCTTATACTACACTTTGCGTTTTTTCTGATGCATACTCCTCCTGAACGGCTGAACCGATCTGCACAAAATTTGGTATGGCAATAGTAACCAACTACAGGAAGGTATAAATCTGAAATGGTCCAAATTGGTAAACCGGGTACGGGGTACAAAAGTTAAAATAGTATATGCCCTTCAAGATGCATGTCGTTGGAAAGCTCTTTAAGAGTACAGTTATTGTTGAATGTTAACTTTTGTCATACATATTTTCATTTATGAGGGGTCATTCAATTGGTAAAATAGGAAAAAATGAAAATAAATAAATAAATATGATTAAAATGCACGCTCAGGTCAATATTGCAAGCATTGCACACCTAGTTTATTAGGTTGGTAGTTATTGCTGTTCGGGTTATCAGCAAGTGTAAAGTTCTAGTAACTCAGTGGTATCCAGGTTTATTAAAAATGTTTATTTTACTCAATGTTGAATAATTATAACACGGTCATTAATTTTACAGTGTGTGTATTATATAATTATTAATTACTAATTACTACCCGGCTGTATATAAGCTTATTTATGTTTACATTACGCATAAAATCAGCTGACTTGATAAACTTTGATATGAGAAATAAATACTAGTGTTTTGAAATTAGTTACTACAAGCACTGTTATATTTTTTATAACCGTGTTATAATTCTATGACTAATTGAAATTAATCAACCTATACTTACTTGGAATTATTCAAAAAATGTGGATAAATCTCGGTATTACTGAGTTCACTAAATCTTTACAACAGCAAAACTGACAGTCTAATACTAATAAAATAAATAATGATTTAATATGAAATAATGTGAAATTTCCTGTAGGGCGTCGTCAACCTTTACACACGGATATAGTGCAAAAATAAAGTCATTCAAAAAGAAATATGTATTAATTATTATTCACTCGAGATTTAGGTGATTCATATATAGTGGTATGAGGAACTACATTATTATGTTCATTAAATTTTATTTTTCAATTTAAATAATTAACTTTTTTATTTTAAATATAAAGTAACTTTACTGAATTGCTCTAGTTATGATAATCTCGCATGAATGTTATATGTTTGTTTATAGGTTTCTTTCAACCCCCCTATTTGTACTGTCGTCTTTACTGTCTTTACATCGTCCCGTTGTTTGGGAATTGTTTAGGACAGGTTCTATACGCAGGCACTCACTTTGTACTATTATATAATCATCGCTGGGTTGGAAGGGGTTTGTGACTCTTTCGAACCTTATTAAAAACATTCAAGGAAACCTAACAGATAGGAAATCTTCCTGTTGACAAGTTTGACTATTAAAATTACTGCGCATGTTGTGCAGACCGGTTCGCAAAGGATTACGCAGGTTGGAGGATGGTACAAAACACACTCCACACTCGGGTTGAAACGTCTTTTATCCATTGCGCCTGCCCGTGACGATCCCGCGGACTGGTTGGAACGAACTTTATATTGGAACTTGTTCAATTTATTTACTGGTAATGAGCTGTAATCCATGATTGATAAAGATGGACGTTAAGAGACACAATAAGTCCATGAACAACATTTTATGGGCGTCAGCATTTAAAATTAACACGAGCCTATAAAATGCTACTTTACTGACTCGTTACGTGTAAAAAGTATAACTTTTAAAAAAAGAGAAGTCAAACTGCAGAACTGTATCGATACTATTTTACACCTAACTAACCGTAGATAAAATGAGTTACAAATTAATCCTAATTATTTAATTTATAAGCATTAATGATACTTTACATATTCCAATGCTCTTCTACCTCTCGGTATGAGGGTGTGCAAAGGGTAGAGAGGGTGTTCTTCATACCAGAAGATACTGTGCTGCACTTTAAGGGTCAATGCCCCGTTTGTGGAAAGCCGGTTCGAGGGAGTCCAAGTCATTCTCGGACGGCCTGGAGGCCACCACTTCCTTAGAGATTCTGTGGTCCACCATCCTGGCCATCCTGGCCACGCTGGTAAGTGGATTTAGTCACATATACTCAAACTAAGTATGTATTTCGTTACTTATTTGACAACACCAACTTAGTTTGAGTATATGTGACTAATTCCACCCATCATAGGTGATGATCCAATGATCTCAATGTTATTTTTAATTTTCTATGGTTTATAAAAGTTAAGTGTTCATTTTTTATCAAATCTTATTTTAAAAAGTTGTTAACTATATGTAATGATGTTTTAGGCATGATTATGTCCCGGAGGGGGACGAAATATAGCCGATTTCTACCCACAATGAGTTGTTAACTCATACATACCCTAATTGACCTACTTAAAAATAAAAATTTAATAAATAGGGACATCTAATATCTACTTACGAAATTATAGTTTCTGTTGAGCCTTTGTTGATCCGTTGACTACGCTTCCTTATCTCCGATGCTCACACATCCAGCTTTAACTTCCTCTCTGCTGAGCTGAGCCCATATGCATAGTCCATGGGCATATGTAAGCAACGAAAGCAACTCAAAGTTCATCGTTCATCCTCCAGTTCCCCACTTTAAATGGTTCATCTCACACTAGCAGCCATTGATTACTTCAAAGGCAACTAGAACGTACATTATTTTATAGGAAATCCCTGATATTTCCAAAAAAAGGTCATTCATTGTTCCAAGATTAATATATTTTTGAGTTATTGTGAATTTGTAAGATAGAGGTCAATAATTTAAACACTCTATTTTTGCTTATAGCTCCTACTCCGTTGAGAATTGGACTATAGCCTATAGCTTATATGATTTTCTCCAAATGACCTGTAGAAAACCCCCTTTTAATATGGTAACCTGAAATTGATGCACCATATATAAAGTTTTTCCCACGATAGGGTACCGAAAGAGGAAAAAATTCTATATTTGAGGGATTACAAAAATAGTCTACCAATTAGTGTGGCACACAGCTTCCTCGCGTACTATGTCTGTACTGTCACTCGATTTTTTGCGAACCAACATGTCTTAAAAACTCACGTCCGATTTCAATGAAATTTGGTTGGTAAATTATAATTAGCCCATTGTTGGTCCCATATAAGTTTCAATCTTCTGCACCAATTTGTTTATCTTCCACACGAGCACAAACATACATTTATTTACACCTATAGCTTCAAAAATACGTATCTGATTTGTATAGAACTTTTATAGTTAATCAATCGAAAGTAACCCGCAGATAGCCCCAAGTTAATTTGACCTCTGATCTCTTTAACTTTTGCTAAATTGATCCAGATTAATTTAAACCGTCTAAGCTCTTTATAGTCCAGTCGACAAGTACATTTTACCTTGCGAAATGTCATAAAAACTTTTTTTCTTTTTTATATTGTATGTACCAATAGACATTAATTAAAAACCCAAGTTTTCGACCTCCTAGACCCTGTGCTAACCCAGAGGGGGCCAAAATACGAGAAATTTTAGTGTTTTTTTATTTTTTGTTTTTTCTTTATAACTCTTTACCTATATATATGTCCTGAAAAAAGTGTTCTTATCTTTCTTTTAGAGCACTAAATTTGCAACAATGATTATATACCAAATTTTTTCCTAAATCCTAATATTGCATCTTTGAAGCTCTATATTTCGGAAAGTATAGGGTTAAGAAAAAAATGTGAAATATAAAAATTGTTCCAAATTTAGTGCTCTACAAGAAAGATAAGAACAATTTTTTTTCAGGACATATAGGTAAAGAGTTATAAAGAAAAAACTAAAAAAAACATAAAACTTTCGCTTATTTTGGCCCCCCTCTGGGTTAACACAGGGTCTAGGAGGTCGAAAACTTAGGTTTTTAACTAATGTTTAGGTACATATAATATAAAAAAGTAAAAAAAGTTTTTATGACCTTTTGCAAGGTAGCCCCTCATTTTTAATACCAGTCGACTGGACTATTAACTTTTGCTAAATTGATACTTTAATTCATGTAAAAATCAAAAAAATTGTGACAGATTACAAAAGGGGGGAAACAAATTAAACAAATTAGATAATAATGGCTTTTAAAAGCATAAAATCAATAAAGCACGTGGCAGGATGCGAGGAAGCTTTGTTCCGCACTATTTGGCAGTTTATTTTATATCCGATCTACACTTGATTTGGCTATTACAGGACGGGGGATCCAGCCACTTTACTCATCTACTTTAAGTACTCTATGTACTCCAAGTCTCACAATTTCTAAAATATTTCTTACCTCTCGGGGGTTCAATTTCATCAAATTTGTTTGGGTTGAGACCTAGGTTTTATATTGTGGGACACAGCTTATATACATAAAAAGTTTTTTGTTTCAAATTGTCGGAGTGATTTTTTGGAGTTTTAAATCTATTTTTCATCACAATACATTCTCATAATATATGTTACTTACATGAGAAAAGTAAAGAATAGAAAAAAAAATAGTCTTAAGTTACATATTTCCTGAAGGAAAAGATTATATTGTGAAAAAAATAAAAAATAGGCTTGATTCCAAGTGAATTACATATCTGGTAAGGTTATTAGTGAACGGTCCAGTTACCTGTCATTATATTATATAATAGATAATTAACTGAAAAGAGAACATGTACCTTTAAATATTTGAGAGGTGGACTCGGCTGACCTTGGTCATCAAGCTGTCTAGAGTCACCTGGATCAACATAATCACCGCCTTTTGTCTTTAGCATCCAAATAGCACAACAGATAACAACCAGCACTTCATACTTAAACAACAACAAAAAATTTCCGGTCCAACCAAAAAAAAATCAATCCACTCCAAAAATTGATCGGAAAAACCTTGAAACGTGTTGGTTTTTTTCTCTCCTAATATTAGGATAAATACAACTCATTTCCTATTAGTTTTGTTGTAAAAACTAGATCGTTTGGTTAAGAAAAAATCTACTAAATTTGTTCAAAGTTAAAAAAATTATACTTCCTTCTTGGATATATGCCACACACACTTAGCAATTTTTTTTCGTAGTTTAATTAAAGAATTTAAGAACAAATATTAAAGGAATAGCTGTATTTATATACATGATATATTTTTTCAATTGGTTTTATTTTGGGCCTGACAATATAAAAAAGTTTCCGTTTTCTCTAATTGCCCAATTTTTATAATGAATTGTTGGTTGATGCGGATTTTGTAATCGTATTTCAATTTTACCTGGACACGCACGGTAACTTGAAAATTATTAGAGTTAAAAATTATTTGATGGTACAGCCTACTTAAGCGATTTGCAGCATTTAAAATGATCTCGATATATGTATTGTGTAGGAAATGAATATGAGGCAACTCCTTGCACACATTTCCTTAAAGACGTATTTTTGTTTTATTGTCCCCATTATGCAGTATCTACTATCTTGCAACTAGTTTATTTTCACGTTAGATGCAAAATATACAAAAAAGGTAAGTACTGACGCGTGGAGCTTAAACTAATTAAACCGAATTTGTGGATACTTTTAATAATTGTTAAGAAATATTATACCCTGAGTTGGAATCGAGGTTTCTACTAAATTTGAGGGCCTTAGCCTCCAAAGACTGAAAAACTTGATAATTTTTTTTTTTTTTTTTTTTTTTTTTTTTTTTTAAAAGGAAAAAAATAAGAGCATTTCGATTTAAAAAAAAATCAAATTGTAGTTAATTTAACCATTAGAATCACTATCCCGATCAAATCCGAGATGTTGTGCCAAAATAAGTGTAGCCTCATTGGAAATCAAAAGAAATCCAAACATACACTAATTGAATTCCTATGGCACATTTTGGAATTAGATCGGGGACTTTTCTATTCTATTAGTACATACATACTCGTGATTTGCTTTCTTGATGCTTTGTTGTACGCTTGCTTACAATGTAAAACACATGTGTAACTTACATTTTACTTGTTATCTTGATAGCTTTTGTTTTGTTTTATATTGTTTGCTCGTTCATTTGTTCATTTGTTTACTAGTTTTCTTGTTAGCTTGTTGCCTTGAATTATGTTGTTCTCTCGTTCATTAGTTTACTTGTTATTTGGTTTTCTTGTTAGCTATTGCTTTGTTATTTGTTCATTTGTTTACTCGATTTCGTGTCTTCAAGTTTAATTGTTTCTTTGGTTTATATTGTTAGCTTGTTTATTTGTTCATTAGTTTACTTGTTATATTGTTTTCTTGTAAGTTGTTGCTTTGTTCTATTTTTTAAATTGTTTATTAGTTTACTTATTACCTTGTCTTCTTTTTAGTTGTTGCTTTGTTTTATATTGTTTGCTTGTTTATTTGTTCATTAGTTTACTCGTTATCTTGTTTGATACCACATTATGTTCATGGAAATTATTTAAACATAATATGTTTGAATAATTTAATAATAATAATAATATATTTAAATGTTATCAAAAATATTATTTTAAATATTTTAACATATCGACTGTGTACCTGCAATACCTCGTAACCCTCAAAATCGAAAATTTTGTTTTATTGCATTTTTTGATAGATATTATTAATATCTACATATGTGCAAAATCTAGTGAGCCTTAAGCGATAATTTTTTATTGAAATACTTCGTATTCATCATTTAACTAAGTGTAACTTTAAGTNTTTGTTAGTAAAATTAATTAAAATAAAAATAAATACAAAGAAAATTATCAAAATAACTTTTTTAAACAACGTTTTTTGCTTCCCCTAAAAAATTTAGTTTTTGGGGTTACGAGGCATTGCAGGTACAAAGTCGATATGTTTAATATTAAATCATTAAATATGATATTTTAGGATTTAAATTTAATATTATACTCTGCAGATAAAATCCCCGATGATATAGAATTATTGGGACCAAGGACCCGGATAATCAAATATACCGATAATTACATTTCCCATTAAAACGAGGTGTTTTAAAATTATGAAAAATTAAGTAATTAATAAACAAAATCTTAAACTAAATTTCTTTCCAACAATCAAAATTGGTGGCATTAAACATAATGATTTGTATTAATATACAAACTTCAGTTATATTTTTGGATCCATTTACATTGTGGTTAGACAATTATATATTATTTAAATAAAACAACTTATAAAGATTGAACATACAGTGTACATACCGTATTTGTGGTATACATAATATTATAAAACAGTCTGCGATATCTTACTTTCTCATATTATAAGAAGTATATATCCAAATCAAAAGTATATGAAATTTCGTTTTTGAGATTTTTATGGGTTTAATGTCACTTTACACACATCAGTGACGTGCAGTGATGACACAGTAACGTGACTGGGACAGCACAGTGCAGTTTTTTGTCTATTTGAATCTGTTTGAAGAGTTTGGCCGTTGTGTGGCAGTGCGCTATAGCGGCTATCGCATGGGGCATTACACTGTTCACAAGATCTTACGAAAAACCTTAAAAATAATTACTGAAATTATGATGGACCAATTGATGCCTACTCCAACAGAGAAAGAATATCGCTAATGATTTTTTATGAAATGTGGAATTTTTCGAACTGCATAGGAGCTTTGGGTAGATAAAACGTTACTACCTCCGAAAGCCGAATCATTACTCTATAATTACAAAAGGAACATACTCTATAGTTTTTATGTCTCTTTTAGAATCTTTACAACTTTATTGATATTGATGTAGGGGCATACGTAAAAAATAGTGATGGAGGAATTTTTGCCAATTCAAAGTTAGCAAAAGCTCTTTAGCAAGGCTCTCTTTGAATGTACCAACGAATTTCGCCTTACCCAACAGGGATTTTCAGGTTCCATACGTTATTGTAGCTCATTTATTTTACTCCAGATAGCATTCTTGAACTCCAGGTATTTAGCATGACAGAGATCAAACAATAAGGGATAGTTGCTCAATAACACAATTAGTTTTAGCGAATTTCCATTGGAAAAAATTCGCTAATGGAGCCACCCTCATGGCGGGAGTTGGACCCGGGAATGTGGCCAAAATACGTTTCAAAGGCCCCTGATCACGAAAAAATAGGTCTTATAAAACTTTATATATATATGTATTTCTAGCGGATTTCTTGTAAGCACGATAGCGCTCGAACGAATTGACGTATCAAAATGAAAATTGCACCGAAAAATCAAGCTCGTTGAGACGATGATCCCTATTGAAAATGGGATATTTATGACGTCATTAACCCCTTCTGATGAGTCAGCAAAGATTGAAAAAAATACAACAAATCAAATGAGGTATCGCTTCTTATATTTTTTGGGGTCCTCAATCTAAAATAAATCCTACCGCGGGTATCCGCAAGTCCAGTTTTAACTTCTTTCAAACTACTACGATTATACAAATACTACAAATTTCCAATGGAAATTCGCTCGGCTTGCGGATACCCGCGGTAGAATTTATTTTATCATTCGTGTCTTTAACAAAACAATACCGAAAACTATAAAGTTTTTTTGGTTTGGATTTTATTTATTGATTTATCTTTCAATTTATTTGTATTCTTTTACTAAAAAAAAAAAATATTGCCCGCACACAATAACAGAAATTTTACTGTACGGTATCGGTGACAGTACTTTTTTGGGCGGGTGTAAACAAAACGTTTTCTACAGGTGCGGGAAGCGTACGTGAACAGTGCCTATTCTGTATTAATTAAGAGCCGACCCTGAACAAATTGCTTGAAAGTTTTTATTTTTATTTTCTAATATCCGCGTAATCCAGTGCCGGACGTAACTCCACTGATTATGGACAGTAGTGTCCTTTAGACGGATCTAGATCAAAGTGCGTAGGAGTGTAACAATATATATTTATATATTTATAATATTCAGTCAAGTTTCGAACAACCGAAAAAAAAATAAAAACCTTGAAATAATACGAGATAGTTGAAAAGTGTTATATAGAAGGAAGTAGTGAAAGGAATAGATCAAGTAGGATCTTGTGCTAAATCAAGATCAAGGATCTACAAGTGAAGCTTACTCACACTTACAAACAGCTGATCTGATAAACAATAACCTCTTGTTTTATAAACAACAGCTGTTCAATTATCCGCCTTTAAACAACAACTATATCTTGCTAAAAAAAGTTAATTACAATAAAATAAGATATCAATAATCCGGCTTGGTCTTAACTGTTAAAAGTTCAATTTAGAGGCATGTACAAATAATTTTAAATCCCATTAAGCAAAACTTGCTGTTTTGAATAATTCATTATAATATACTCTGTTAATTATCTCACACATTTAAAATCAGATTTAAATAATCACGTAATGGTATAGGTGTGAATAAATAAGGCCGAGGACACTTCGCACAAACCCCATTTATTTGCAACAAAATTGCATTTAATTTTCCATCGGTCAGCCATATCGCTTTTTTAGTCCAATGTATTTTGGGATAAAGGCATATCACACTTCTGTTTTTTTAAGGGGAGTAATAATCTAAAGAAGAACATTCCGTAAAACTTCTTTTGATTGTTACTCCTCTGTTTTATTTATAAGGGGAGTAACAATCTAAAGAAGTGCCACCATACGTCATTAGTATCTGTTCTATATATATATATTATATATGTAAATATGGAGGCAGTTAGTCAACGAATAAAGTAAAGTATAAATAATAAGAAAAAGTTAGGAATATAATTGCACAACTCAAGTGAAGGCTAGGTTTGAATAATTGGTTGCTTATTTCAATAAGCAAATGTTTCAACATTTTAACTGGATAATTATTGTTATAGATTATTTAATCATGGATGAGAAACACTTAAGCGTTTCCTCTCGTTAAACAAAGACTCGTGCACGGACTAATAAATGTTCCTGGCATTGAAAAATATAACCATACATTTTAATCTTACATTTTAATTATCTGTACGGTAAAAATCAAAATTAAACTTGAAAAAAAAAAGTTTTATTATTCATTTTGGAAGTGTAATAGGGTAGTTATTTCCACCTTAAGAGTAATTAATTTGGATTAATTACAATATTAAGTTGGACACAGTTAAAAGGTGTGATTTAACTTGGATTAATTAAAATATTAAGTTAGATACAGTTGTTAAACGACCTGGTTACATCCTCTCTAACAATAGTTAACTTGGTTTTATTACAAGATTAAGTAGATACAGTTAGCAACTGATAAATAATATTCTTCTGAAATTGAAGCGCAGATCGGGATCATCTTAATTTATTCAAAGAAATTCTATCTCCTGGTAAAAAAAATTAGGTCATTTTCAATAATCAAATCAAAATAATCAGGCTATTATTGCCGGGTATGGAAGAACTAGTGTTATTTTCATTAAATTACTTGCTGGATCCCATGCGTCACTACGCGGAGTGTGTTATATTTAATAC
The DNA here is from genome assembly GCA_001010745.2 of Gerris buenoi. Lineage (NCBI taxonomy): Eukaryota > Metazoa > Arthropoda > Insecta > Hemiptera > Gerridae > Gerris > Gerris buenoi. Next base: position 239 of record KZ651467.1, on the reverse strand, counting down.
AATTAATTTAATTTGATGGGTGTTTAACTTTCGACATAGTAAACTCAATAGAAATTAGGTATATTTTCACAAATCCATAAAACTATGTAACTCTCAAAAACAAATACAAAAGTGACAGCTTGTCATATTCTACACATCTCCCTTTCTCTTCATGGCATTGGCTTCGAAGAAATCAGATGATGACGATTCCTCTGCAGCTCTGCTCCGTCCTGAGTTTTCACCCAATAGGATCGTGGCTG
>KZ651466.1:451776-470045 GCA_001010745.2 Gerris buenoi | reverse complement strand
CCTTACCAATTTATTTTTTTCACTTTCTCCCTTTTTAAAGTTCTGCTTATTTTTCCTCCTCCGATTTTGTGCCCCCCTCAAGCCTGCGCCCGCCCGCGGCCGCGGGCGCTGCGGCCCGATAGCTACGCCCCTGCCATCGGCTAAAATGTAGTTCGACTTGAACCGGCGCAATAATTGCACTCTAATTAAATTCAGTGCACTTACTTGGGATATCCCACCCCCTTGTGTGCAGGTTAAGTTCAGTTTCAGAGATGTATTGCATCACTCTGAGTGGATATTGACAGAACATACATATATTAAATAAAATATAACTTAAATAAATATATGAAATAAATATAAACATACATATATTGAAGGAAATATATTTATCTACGATTGATACGTAATATAAACATTTTATCTCTGTTTAGATGCGTAGAAATTGATTCCTTACACACCTGTATTAATTGCGCATGCGTGTCTCATAGTTTTGAAGAATTCCTCTTTTTTCCACTCTAGTGACGAAAAGAAGAAGAATTCTTCAACTTTACACACGATTAGCGAGTTTGTTTACATTTAACATAACTAATTTGATGTTTATTTAATGAAAGTAACTGTTTGTATCGAGTTTTTTGTGAAAATCAATAAGGGATTTAAGTGATTATGACGCATATGAGGAGAATAATACGCCTTCCGAAATAAATTATTCAGCACAAAATACAACTAATGAATTGATATCATCTTTATCAAAAGAGAAATACGAGCTTACGTACAAGAGTTTATTTTTTTTTCTGTATTTATTATTAAAATCTAACACAAATCTAACAATCGTAGATAAAGTACGGTACGCAACTCGTGCGAAAACGGCATTTTGCATTGCTCTTGTGGTTTTACTACCCTCGCTGTCGCTCGGGTGTAAACTCCACACTCGCATGCAAAATGCTACTTTTCACACTCAACGCGTAATGTACTAGTATTTCTAAGACGTCGGTAAAACCAAAACTTTTTTCTACTTTTGAATTTATCTTATAATAATTCTTAAACTTATCGTTAAACCATTAAACCCTAACGTTCTATTCAGACGTAAATAACATCCCCAATTTATTTGCATAATGTAATTTTGCTTTGTAAGTTAGTCAAATTACCTTGGCCATAGGGCACTGATAAGGCTTGCCGTTTAAACTAAAGTTATCTATAAGTGCCAGGATGTGATTGTAAAAAGCTTCACAAGCATATGAAAATTTTTGAGTAAAAAAATTATTATTCCATACTCCGCTTCGTTTTATAGCAATGTTGATTTCCATCTGAAAATAAAATATTTCATATTTATTTAATTTTATGGTTTTAGTTTAAAATTAGAAAAAAGACAATACTATTAAAACAACTTATGTTAAGTCCTCATTAAAATTGAAAATAAATAATACATAATATTTCTGTGGTCTAGCATATTTTGTCTGTAGTCAGTATAGCCGCAGCTGCAGGCTCTAAGCTACTGCAACTATGTAAACAAATTTTGAATTTTTAAAAATTCATAAGTAATTTCCTGATTCTACGTCTACATTCTTTATAGAATATATTCAGCAATCGTTTTATACTATTTTTTAAGCACATAATTAATTAATTTAATTATAATCAATAAATTAATCATTTATGCAAATATAATTAGCACAATGCGTCTAATTCTTGAATATATATATTTTTTTCTCCAAATTTTATTTCTTAATGTATATTCAAATAATTTCTAATTATTAAAAATGTGAAATAAAAAAAGTGTTGTGACTGTGTACATATATTCTATATTGTTATGAATGTGTACATACATCTACAGCACGATCTAATGGGAAAGGATAAGACATATTGTAGTATACTAGTAATTTAGAACTGTTGACATTCTTAGTATACAGGTAGTAATATTTCGTATAGTTGCTGTCTGTCTTGCACTTCTCCATCGATTTTAACCTGAACTCATATGGTCCCTGAAGTAGAAAAGCACAGATGTTAAGAGTAATACAAAAAATAAAGATTAGTTGAAATTGTACATAATAAAAAATACATTTAAAAAAAATACATAAAAATATTATATTATAATCATTATAATAACTTTTTGAAATAATTAGATATCCCCTAAAAACCTTAACAGAAAAAAATTATAGTTCGAGATATCAAACCATTCATTAAAAGTATTAATATTTAAATCTTTTGGAATAATAATTATTATGCAGAAGTGTATTATTGGGCATTAAAAGTCCAGTCATGCATCATGACTTAATGAGCGCGAATTTTCAAAGAAATCTGCGTATTAATGGCTTATGATAATATAGGAAAATTTTGATTTAGAATTTGGTTGGGTGAAACAAAAAAAAAAAGTTTGGTACACACGGGTACCGGGTACATAAGTCAAAATAGTATTTACCCTTCAAGATGCACATCGTTGGAAAGCTCTTTAAGAGTACAGTAATTGTTGTTATGCACTTTTATCACATTTTCATTTAAAAGGGGGGTAAAATGGAAAAAACATGTTTTTATGCTATTTTTGACTCTAAATGGTCAAAATTTGACCCCTAAATGAATTCCAAAAATTCTGGCCAACGAACTCATCCTTTCTTTTAATATCATTGACATTTTAAAATTTGTTTGGAATTTTTACGTGCATCCTAAGGGGAGATATCGTCTGGAGTGACACATATATACATACATAAAAAAAAGTGTTAAAATTTAGGGATCGATTCAGAATGGCCTGAAACGGATTTCCATGAAAACATTTTTAAAAAATTTAGCCTTTGAAAAAATTGACTAGTGGAAATATCACTTAATATTTTTAAGATGGTGGCCAATATGGTGGACAACTCAGGAAGGCCTGTTATACATAGTTTTAAAAGTCTTAAAAAACAGGAAATAATTTTGTAACCTATATTACAAAATTTCCATTTTATGGAGGCAGTTTCAAAACAAAAAAATTCTTGCATACGAGTCTACAAGACAGTAAGACATTTTCATGTAACGTTTTTTTGGTGTCGTTTTTTGGTAACGCTTTTTAGTGTAGTTTTTTGGTAACGCTTTTCGAGTTTATGTGCCAAAGTAAAGACATGAAAATGTCAATAAGTCCGAAATGAGTTGAAATAAGTATATGGTTATGTGGCATGTGGCATGTTGCAAATCATATTAAAACTCTTGATAAATAGAGAAAGAAAACATACATTCTACGACATTATTTTCACAAACGACCGAAAACATACAAAAATTAGAGGTTTATATGACATAACTGACGGTATGTTTGAGTATAGATAATTATTATTACCCTGTAAATCCTAATTACGTGAGTTCATTACTTTAATTAAAATAAAAATATTAAAATTAATTAATTACCAATGGTGGAGCAGACTCTACATAGAAATAAATTATTTCGAACACTATCACAAAAGTCATTACCAAAAACAATTTACAGGCCATTGCTTCTTTTTGAAAAGTTATAATTATTCAAACTATTTATATAAATGTATAGTACAATAACGTTAGCTACTATATAAATGTATAATAATATTTATGTAGGTTATTTTAAGAAAATCTTTTTTATGTATGACCTATTTTATTCACTAATTGGAATTGATATTATATATAATTTTCGGTTTTAATTTTTCTTATGCTTTAATAAGTGCTATGCTCATTTTAGAAAAAAAAAAATACAAAGATTTAAAATAAACCAGTGTAGGTGTAGGTTGGAATAAAACTTTCAAGTCCACCTAAGAAAACCTTCAAATTGAAAATAAAAATAAATAAATTGCCTACAACTTAGGTTCGAATTCAAAATCTAGGATGTAATAAAGCAAACAACATGTGTGAAGTAAACTGCGAAAAAAAATGAACTGATACTATAGTTGAGCAGTTGAGCTCTAGATAATAATAAGCATTATTGAGCTGTGATATCATCTAATTATCATGATAATTATTATCTTTGTTGAAATTTGTTTTCGGACTAAATTACTGTTGTTGATTTCATTCAACTGCTAACTGTAACAGTACAATTAAGGAAGCTGAGTCGTTTTAATGTAATCATAAAAAATCAAATGAAATTACCTATATTAAACAGTTTCCTTTTGAACCCATTATTTTTTAGGTACCACATTAGTAGCATTACAGTTTAATGTATTTAGTAATTAGTTAATACCACAATAGTGTTTTCAAATAAACATAGTTACATAGTTCTTTATATTTATTTCTTATGGCTGTCAAAAGACATAACATTAGCTGTTGCATAAATATTGCCATAAGCAGTTTATTCTATCCAAAGATAATTTGGCTATGGAGAATTGTGGCTATGATTGAAAATTGTTGTTCTAAATATCTTAATCTAAATTTCAGGTTAAAGTTTGTTAAGGTCAAATAGTGGCCCTTTATTTTCAATCAGGTTAGGCTTTTTGAGTTATATTTTCTGTCCAAAGATTGTTTAATTTTTTCTCGTTCGAATGTATAATGCTATACTACAAAATTGTTTTAGTAGTTTTTAGTATTTTAGCATAATAGGGTCAGTTAATGTCAAATAGTAGCCCTTTAATTTCGCCTAGGTTATTAATCGTATATGGAGGTTTCAAGTTTTATACTTTTGATATAATAAAAAGGTGCGCTGGTATATTTAGTGGATTCGATGATTCGAATAAGGAAAGTCTAATTTCACTGTGCGAATGAAATAAAGAACGTCCTAATATTTATGTAATAAGATAAACCAATCAATTGTCAACTTTTTATTTAATTTACAAAAATGTATTGTAAAGAATTATTATAGGTTGAGAAGCTAAGACTCCAACTAACATACGGAATTTTTCCTGCTTCTCTCAAATTCGGGATATCAGACTTTTTAGCAACATCGTAAAAATATTAAATTAAATCAACAAATGTATCGAAAACGAATTTTTTAACATTTTGCTTTCAACTTCTTAATTTTCTAAAAATAATATATTTAATATACTACATAGGTACTTACATATTAGAATACATCAATTTATTGCAGCCTTTTTGTTTGTTTGTATTACCTTTCAGTGATGGCCACTTACTATTTTAGTTTGACTATTGTTTTAAATATTTATTAATTAATTTTCGATCTCTTATAACGTTTCCTTTATTTTTTCCCTTGTAGCCCAAGGCTAAAACAGTAAAAATTAAGATCATATAAATAAAATAAGATGATAAATATGTTTGTGCGAAAACACAAATCGATCTATTTCAACCCTTTTTTTATCACAATTTGCGCCAAAAGGGTTTTTACCGCAGAAAGAAGACAGGTTTTTTTTTTTTTTTTTTTAAAAAAGCTTTTACTCTTTTTTTTTGTCCATTCCTCTGTAGAGTCAGAGGGTCAGGAGGGTGCAACGATATCGTATAAACAAGGGTTGGCCTATTGTATTGAATTTCTTATTAAAGCGAAAAATATATATATATATATATATATATACATTGAAAGTAGTAGAAGTCACCCTTCTTTAAGTGAGGCACAGTAACCCAGTCTGAAGCCTAAAATCCTCCCTCTTCCCCTAGTTAGTCCTGTTTCCCTTCATGACTTTTAGGGCAAACGATAAAAATTACGATTATGGGGGTGAAATAAATAACTAGAGTCTTTCCCTACCCTTACAGAAGTATACCATTAACTCAAAAGATATCAACGTGTTCCATGTCTACGAAAAAAACCATACAATGAGCTTCATTTGTTTAAAAAATAACAAACTTTTTTCTTTTTTCTTTTTTTTTTTTTTACAGCAATTCAAAATATGCATTCAACCTTATAAAGAACGAACACAATAAGTTTCATTCTGTAAACTATTAAATATTAACATGATCTAGAAATTGCTCTAATTCTCTTCATCTGTCACATTTACTTATCTCTACATTTACTTATCTACTACTATCTTACTACTTATCTCTCACATTTGCGAGATCTAGAAGTTGTTCTAATTCTCTATACATTTGTTTTAATGCATTAACGAGATCTAGAAGTGGCTCTAATTTTCATACATTTTTATAAATAAATTAACGAGATCTAGAAGTTGCGCTAATTCCCTACACTCGTTATAATATTATACATTATCGAGATCTAGATATTGCTCTGATTCTCTAAATTTGTTTTAATATATGTTTATCATATTATGAATTAACACGTGGGATTAGAATTACAGCAATCCAAAGGATATAAAGGTTTTAACGTGGGTAATTGCATTTTAAGTAGACAGTTAATAATAATGAATTTAAAACAAATAAAATCAAATTTAATCAATTTATAATAAAATATATGTTAAAATTGTTGAATCAAATTTATTTTCATGAATTCCTTTTATTGTTATTTTCATCTATTTCAAAACGACATATATGATTAAATTTGTCTTTAAATGGATCCCAATTTTTTCTTAACCATATAATTGTCGAAACCGATTTCGTAAACAATTTAATTATTCACTTTTTTATTTTGTAGATTTTGGGGGTTAAATTTTGCGCCCTAAATTTTAACACACACAACACCATTAATCTAAAATTAATTTCTTCATTTCACATAGGGGTGATGATTTTTGTAAACATGCACACGAAATTTAATCGATAGTTTATGCTTCACGCTTCTGCACATATACAGACGATATACGTACATTTTTTAAAAATTACTTTTTGGGACTTAAAGGACCCAAGGAAGGTAAAAATAAGAACACTAAAATACTTTTTTTCTTTATACCAATATGAGAAGATAAAAACTGCAATGTAAGGTAAAAAGATAAACCTATAAATAAATAGTTTGCCAATTAGTGTGGCACATAGCTTCATTAATTCCTTTTTTAGTTGAATGGTCACATGAGTTTATGTGTGTTCACTGATGATGTCTGTACCTGTTTCGATTGCCAGCAGAACCACATATATTTTTAGTTAAAAATGATGAAATTTGTATGGGACCATCTGTGGGCTACAACCTTAACATTTTAAACAAAATATCTAAATTTCTTCAAACTCGGACGAGTTTTTAATTTTGAGCATAAAAATGTAAATCAACAAGACCGACAGACAACCACAAAACAAATAATAATCCGGTCTGTCTGATTTTTGTATTCGGAGACAAAAAATGTTCTTCAGAACTATACGTCAACCATTCCGTTTTCTTCAGCAAGCTCATTAAGCAAAATATTAAAAACAAAAAAGTATTAAATACTGATGAATAAAAAGTTAAAGAGCTAAAACTTAACCAATGTTACGGAGAATGTTCTCAGAAATTTAAACAAACTACAAATCGGACGAGTTCCTTAACCAACATAATCGGCTCAGCTGAATCAAGATGGCGGCCATTTAAGATTTTATTTTTTGTTACATCTTTTGAACCGTTAATTACGTGACGCCTTCAATTGCGTTTTAGTCATTAAACGCACTGAAACTAGTCCAAAGCCGCTAGCTCAAATCGTTCGTAAAATATTATTTTCTTCTTTTTTTTTGTCATTAATTAATAATTAATTGGGTGAAAAATATAGTTAAAACCCGTTTTGCATCCGAGGTTACCGTTTTACTTCCGGTAAGATATATGTGATTGTTCTGGAAAACGTTTTTTTATGTATCCGATTTCAAAAATTCCAAGACAGTAATCCCCTTCAGACATCAGGGAACTTTTTTAGTCTCGTGTCTCTCGGCCTGTAAGTCGGAATTTTTGTGAACCAACATATCTTTGAAACTGCTAGTCCAATTTTAATGAAATTTGGATGTTAGATCATAATTAGCCCATTGTTGGTCCTATACAAATTTGAGCCTCTTATATCTTCAAAAGTACTTATCTGATTTGTATGAAATTAAATTGGTTCGATTAATGTAGTTCGTAGATAACCTCAGTTTAATTTCAACCGTCTGCGCTGTTTAAATCTTGCTAAATTGATACTTCAATTAAATGTAAAAAATCAAAACAATTTTGACAGATTTAAATGAGGAGAGAATATTAAATAATTTTGACAAATAATAGTTAGTAAAGTATATGAAATTGGACGCTACACTAATTGGCAGATTTGATTTTTTTTTTTTTTTTTTACTCGAATAACCGCTTTATTAAAATATTTGTTTCGTTCATTTGTTTAAAAATTAAAGGGGTGGGCCTCTTCTTGACGCCATTTCATAAATAGATTGTTATCTTAAATGTCATATTTTTCTGTTACCTTTGTGCATTTTTTTTTTCTTTGTTTTTTGTTTGTCAATAAAACAATTTTAACAATGTGTTAGAGCTACAAGACAATAAAGTATAGATATAGGAACAGCTAATGTTTTAAACGATGAATGATCCACCTATATATTAGCAGTAAAACAATAAAATTAAAAATATTAGCTGTAAATTGTTCTAATTTATTTTCTCTTTAACGATTACGTTGTTACATGTTGAGTTCGCTTATTAAAGCGAAAAGTTAAGTCCTATAAAAAAGAGCGATAGAACTTTTTCTATCCCACACCGGTTATATGTTGAACGATGGAACTGGCTCTAAGCCAGATCTGTCATCTGTATTAAATGCTTTTCATCTGTTTTATATCAAAAAAATAAATACATACTTTATAAATATTAAAGTAAACATGCAATTATCCTTTCATATTAATAGCAGATGCAAGTATGTCAGCTCTATCCCGGAACTAAATTTGAGGGAAATGCACCGGAAGTATTAGTTGATATGTAAACTTATAAATAAAAATTCACTTTATTTCCCTTTGAGACAGATGCAGATATCACCAGTTCGGAATTAAAAAAAAAAAAAAAACTTAAAAAGAGCCGCGTCTATACAACCTTCGATCTAAATTATGTGTATAATTAGTGTATGGGATTATATAAATGCACAGTTTATTTCAGTGAGTAAAATTCCTTGTAGCTTCAAGTTCAAGTTTACCAATAATCCTTAAGACATGACTTTTGGCACTGTCACAATACGAAAGGATTAACTTATAAAAAAAGCAGTTATAAACAAAGACACAGCTAATTAAGTAACTCCTATGGAGTAGCAAAGTAAAGATTAGAGTCCTAATTAACTGCATTGAATTATTCTTGGCAATGTGAACGAAAATTCAAGCTAGAGCATTGCGGCATAAAATCCACTCATTTCAGGACGAACTAAGAATCGATATGTGCCACGTACAAGTGGTAAATCTGATTATGGGATGGGATGAGTGCCTCAAATACCTGTTCTTGTATGATGTATATGTATATGTTACTTTATGTATCTATATTAAGTTAACAACACATACCTAAGTAACAACTTTTTATTTGTGAGTTAGAGAAAAAGGATAATATAATTTTTGGGAGTACATATATCAAATCAAAGTGGTTTAGCCACAGTTTACAATTGCCTTAATTTTATACTTTTTTTACGATAATTGGGAAGAAATCATCATTTTATAAACTATCGTGTCAACAAACTAAGGATTGGTGTAAAGAGTCTAAGATCAGTTAATGTTTTATTTCTGGAACAAATGCATCAATAAACTAAGGATTAGGGGAAAGCGTCAAGGAGTTCAGTCAGAGTTCTAGTTTTAGGAACTAACGCATCAACAAACTAAGGATTAAAGAAAAGAGTCAAGGAGTTCAGTCAGAGTTCTAGTTTTAGGAACTAATGCATCAACAAACTAAGGATTAAAGAAAAGAGTCAAGGATTTCAGTCAGAGTTCTAGTTTTAGGAACTAACGCATTAACAAACTAAGGATTAAAGAAAAGTGTCAAGGATTTCAGTCAGAGTTCTAGTTTTAGGAACTAACGCATTAATAAAATTAAAAATTAGTGAAAAGAGTAAAAGATCTCAACAAGATTACTATTTTTAGGGATGGGATGGGATTATGGGATAATGGGATCAATATTTGAAAAGTCAACTGCACCTTAAGAATCAATAAATCAAATGTTAAATCCTTCCTAAACAAAAGGGAACAACGTCTATACAAATACATACATAGCACATATCATTTACATATATCACCACATACTAGATAGGTATAGTTAAAAATAAGATTAATTCAAAACATTTATAAAACCATAAAACAATTTTCAAATTTTTCTAGGATATCAAATTCTCCTAGTTTTATTTTATTGTAGTAGCATATAGTGTATATATATATAGGTATATATATATTATTTTATTGTAGTGTAATATTATAATTTATTTAGTTATTTAAGTGTATATAAATTAACTTTCAATGAATCACAATAAACTCGTATATTGAACTTACATAAGATATAATTAAAAATGAAAAAAACTTCATTAATTTCAATTTATTCTGCAGGTGAAGGTTCTCATAGGGACTTTTGCTTTCTTTCCATCCTTTCAGATGACAAGTTTGTGTTTTTCTTTTTCTGGACTTTTTATATTTTCTGAATTCTTTTTCTGCGCAGTTTCTTTAAGCCTTTGCGAGATAGGAAGACAGAGAGAGAGGCGAAGTAGAGTCATTATCAATTCTCATCGCGTCTCCAACGGCAATATCATGTCCCTTTGATAATTTAAAACATTGAAAAGTTTTTGGTACGTCAAAAACTTTTATTTTTAATCTTTTTTATTTTTCTTTTCTTTTCTTTATTTGATTTTTATACATATATATATCTTCAAGTTAGGAATATGTCAAGTTTGTCCAGACGCCCTTCATATAAAGAAAAAATTAAACTAAATAAAAAAAAAGAGAAGAGAAACATGCCGAGGAGACACTTTAAGCCCAAGATGGCGGAACACGGAGGAATGCACCATGTACCTACTATTCCGTCCCCACCATTTTTAAATTTTAATTCAAATCCTCCCTCTCCCACTTTTCTTCCATTTTGACTGAAGGGTTCTGATTTTTTTAAATTTATTTATTTTATTTTATTGATTTGTTTTGGAAAAAAGTAGATGTAAATAAAACTACCATTTTGAATAAACAATAAACATATATATAATATAGAAAAAACAGGTTTCTTACGAAACAGCCAACCACCTAAAAACATTATTAAAGGCCTTACTTTATTTTTTATACATATATTTTTATTTTAGGGTAGCATAGGTCTCCTCAACCTAAGGGTATATCCAAGCTATGGAGAGGATATCTTTATGGTAACTCATTTTGATATTTATTTATTGAAAATGTAAAAAAAGCCAAAGATAAATCTATTGTTTAATACTAATTGAATTTATATTATTTCAACTTTCCAATATTTCAGCTAAATATATTGCTGACGATATCTCTTAAAACGAATGAATTAATATAGATTGTTTTTAAGTTTATAGTTAAGAACTTAATGTGAAAGGATTAGCTTTTTTGTTTTAATTTTTTCCCAGCAATTTCAACAACCAAAATGACGCAGGCTTTAAGTATACCTATGTACCTGTACCTCTTCGTTAAACTTAGTTTTTTGAATGTCCATGGTGAACACCTGATCCATGAACACCTGATTGTATCTATTGTATAGATACAATCTTAATTATAATAAAAAGCCCAGTGGTTCGAGTCCCGGCGCTGGAGTCTATTTTTCTCAGTATGTCTCCCGTTGTTAATAATAATAATAATTTGATTTAAATTAAAATTTAAACTTTCCGTAGTGTGAAAAAATGATTTTTTTTTAATTGTAAAATTACTTTACATCAGAATTTTTTTGGGGTATTTTTCAGAGATGGGGTGGGATTGGTAAATATGTATTTGTAAAGTCTGATGTAGGCAATTTTTGTGAGGATTTGGCTGGGGGGGGGGGGGGGGATGGGCATGGGCATCCCTGCTGACTTGACATTGCTCAGTTCTTATTCAGAGTGCGGGAGAGAATTTAAAGAGTTTGTTATTAATAAAAATGTCTAGAAAATAACTTGGACTGGCAAATGTATTAGAATATAAGTCGGACAATAATAATAATTAAGTATTATTTACCTAAATTGTTTCTATGTGAAAAATTTGGGGAAGATTGAAAGACAGGAAGTGGTTCAAAATTGGGGTAATATAGGTGTGTAATGAAACTTACAAAGCGAAGTAATATAAGATCAGTAAAAATATCATTGAACCCCAAAGATATGGATTTGGAATACATCGCCTGTACTTTGTCTGAAAGTTTTTTTATTTCTAGCCTGTTACAGTTATGTAATGACGGCTTCCTATTATAAATGAATATGAAACATGCAAAGCCCTCAAAGATTATTAGTAGTACTATTGTACCCTACTATCAGTGTAGTAGATACGTGTAGAAAATAATGAATTAATATATTTTTTAAATAATTCCTTTAAGAACCATAGTGGGTAAGTAAAAACAAGTGTTATTTATAATAGGTTAATTAAAAAAACTAAGAGGAGACCAATAAGGGTAGTTCAAACTTTTTTTAAAGTACCTATTATTATAAATCGATCAGTCCGAGAATACCTCAATAAACATTTACATATATTTTGATTGTAGTCAACAATCTTTACTCTCACCTATCAAATGGAAATAGGTATTTTTATTACAGTTATCCCCATTCTGCAATTTCCTGTCAAATGGAAATATTTTTATTGTATATTTATCCTCATTGTGCATTTCCCTGTCAAATGGACATATTTTTATCCCCATTCTTAACTTTCCAATTTTTTCTGAGAAGGTAAATATAAAATCTTTTCTTTTGATTTCAAATAAGCCATCAATCTAATTTTTTGAGTGTTGAGATTAGGGTTGTAATTGGCCTACTAATAAGTGACCATACAATTGACAATTGTTACAATTAATGTATTTGTTTCAAGGGGTGATTTGATGATAGCATTTAACCTTCATAATCTTTCCAGATGTTCTTACCATTACAGGAAAATGTATTAAAATAATTCGAGAATCATAAGATACACGTGCAGAGAGAATAATAATTACACAAGAACAAATATTTAAATAAAAAATAAATTAGTTCTTCAAATTTACTCATATTTATTAATTAATATAATTTTCATTATGTATTTTTTATTTGTTTTCAATTTAATTTCTAAATAGGGTTTTTTTGAGTAAACGTTACTGTAATGTTATTTCCCGGTTTAAAAGGGCCACGGTGTAGGCGGGCCACGCCTCGATCAATGTTCCCTAACCCTCCACCCCCTTACCTGCTTCTAAATATATTTCAACCCTTTCCCTTGAGCTCTACCACCGCCATTTTCTTCATACATAACAGCATATAAAATACCTTTATATAAATTATCGATTCAACTATATCACTATATTACCCATGTCCATATTGTTTATTAGTTCCCTATATATATGTTTAATGTAAACAAAATACAGATGAAAATATATATATGTAGTATAGATAGATATTAATAAATAGTTGTAAAAATCACAAGAAAGTACTTGCATCCAAATACTTTCTAGGGTTCTTAGCATGTATGTTATTATATTCTGAAATAACATTTTATCATTTCCCCATCCCGCCCTATACCTATATATATATTATAGATGTAAAAAAAATATAATCAAGGAGTCACCATGATCTTTATCGGTAATAACGAGAAGGTAAAATAATTTTTTTTCGGAAATTTCATCGCCCTATCATATAGTATATTAGCGTGGATTATTTCATAATTTAAGGACTAGCAGTTATTGGGCGGAGGGTGGTTAGAGGGAGATATTTGTTGAAAAATGAGATATTGAGAAATGTTTATATATTATATTTGTAATCTATTTATAAGTAGCTTTTATTTTATAACCCACTCAAAATTTTGGCTCATTGCGTATGTGTGCATACTTAATTTGTAATTTATAGATATTGAATTTTTTTCGGGAAATTTTCATCACCCATCACAAGGTGTTAGCATAAATAATTTCATAATTTCAGGACTAGCCGTTATAGGATGGTTGGAGGAGATATTTTTTTGGGGCTAAAAAAGCAATTGTATAGCGGTATAAAGCGCAATACTCATAAAATTTAAAATACTCTTCAATAGATTTTTTTGATACCCCTCACGATTTTTTTTTTTTTAAATTGAGCGTAGCACATATTAGCGTGTGCATATTCTTTTCTCTATATTTTCCTATGTGGTAATTTAAATGTTATGTCAAAGGGTTTTTTTTTTTTAGACATTTTTCCCTTTATTTAATTTATTTATTGTTATAAGTAGTAAGTAATGTAATTTTACTTATTATGGTCATTGCCCCTAGGAAAAAACAAAATTTTGGTTTGGTACTGGGTTGTTACAAAAATATATTGAAATGTTAATCTGTATATATGTCCTACTCAGTGGTGGTGGTAAGGCTTTGGAGGCCCTCCCGTAAACCTTTAGTGGGGGCCCCTCAATCTTCCTTCCGGGGGCCCCAGATCCCCAGGGGCCTTATCGCCGCCACTATCCTACATCATTTAAATTTAAAAGAAAGTTTAAATGTAAATCTTATATTTTAAAATTCATTTAAATGTTAACTCTAGCGTGAATGGTTCGAGGATATAAACCGAAGTACGACAGACGGACAGGCACATAACCCTTTGCATAAAGATTTCGAGGTTGATGAAACCCTAAAAATCAATAATTATTTTCACAGATGTCAAAAGGATTGACAGGAGAACAATAGATTAAACAAAATAGGGATTATGATTTTATTTTATGTGTCAAATTATGGGGTTATTTTTTTTACATACATATAAATAAAAAAAGAAAACATCCTCATTTGATAAATGCCTATATTTCGTTCCTACATTAGAAGATTTTCAAACCTATTAGACAATTTTTTTAAAAATAATTTTGAAAAAATACTTTCCATTTGTAAAAAATTAAACAGAAATTAATTAATAGATATAGAAGTAATTTGCCAGCGTTTAGTCACTTCACTCATTGAGATTTTGTTCCATTACTGCTTATTCATGGAACAAAAAAAAATTTAAACTGTTAATCACATCTTAAAATTTTTGCTTAGGTTAATCCTTTATCTATAGCGTCTGTTGTGCCGTCAACTTTTAGTTGTGATAAATATAAATACAAAAACCATTTGTGCTAAGGTATAATGATATGAAAATTGCAAATATATAGTCAATTTTTATTACATTGAATCAAGTTCTTAGGATAACATGTTAACACTAGGCTCCCCATCAAAAAGATCTACAGGTAGATAGCATACCTACCTAGAGATATTTTGGACCTACCTACTACGTAATTATACCACATAATTACGTAGACGTAGATGTAGTAGGTACTACGTAGGTACCATATAATTATATTAAATTAAATTTATGAAATAAAAAGTTTGGGATTTTATCTCTAGTATAGTTTTACTTATAAATAATGGATTTTTCTTTGTATCTTATATTACGTTTTACGTAATAGCATTATTGCAGTTTTTGAAGAAAAAAAAAATGAATTTCTCACATGTCATCTTTCTTTGAAAGAAAAATTGGTTTAAAAAAAAGGAATTTTCATATATATTCTTTCTAAAACTTTAATTACCATAAAACGTAAAGTTGGTTGGTTACGGTTTCACCAAGGAATGGAGGGGGGTGTTAGAAGACTAATCAATAATGTAGAATGTAACCCAACCCTTAAAAAAAAAGATGGCGGGATAAATTCCCAACCTCCCTCTAGAGTTGAAGGATTTAGGAGGGAGTTTTCCACCTTGTAAAGGAAAATTAGATCCTCTCCGGCAGGGTTTTTGGCGCGCCCGCGCAAAGTGAATTAAATTAACTAGAGAAGAGCAAAGCCACGCCTACGGGGGCCACAGACCACGCCCACTTCCTCCCTCTCCCAATATTTTTTTAGTATACTCTGGAAAAGTCTAACTCCATTTTTTGCCCCTATCGGCACCCCCCCCCCCCCTTTTTCGAATCGTTATCTCTATATATTTATTAAAAGCATCTCTATACTTTTGAAACTTTTTTTTTCATCCCCTATTTTATACATACACACCCTCACATAATCCTGTATTTCTTTTACGATTTTAGAAAAAAATGCAAATAAAAATAAATAGCATAATGAAAAAGTAAAAAAAAATGATACACTTTTTAATTAAAAAATGAAGTATGTTTACACACACATATATGTATATATATATATTTTTAATTTGTTCTTTTTGTTGTTTAGACAGCTCTTTTTTTAAATTATTAATTTTCGTGAATCCTATACTTTTGTATAGATATAGTTACATTAGTATAAAACAGTAGAAGTGGATATTTAGGGAGTATAGGGATTAAATAGAGTACTTTTTTTTGAAGTGGGAGGTTTAATTTGTTCTTTTCGTTATCCTTGTGTTTTTTTGTTTTTTTTTTTGTTTGTTTTTTTAATGACTATATTGTGATTTTATTTGGAACCAGATATCAATGGCTAATGAATTTCTAATTATGTGATATAATTTTTCTTATAGGTACACTCCTGTTAGTTGATCTTTTCTTTAAATCCTTAATTATTGTTATATTGTCCAAAAGCCATCAAAGCCAGAAGACTTTGACTAATACCAACCTCGTATATAAGCCAATATTTTGGACATAAGTAATAATATAGGATTCAAATTTATTAAAATCGAAGAAAATTTAATAATAGGTTAAGTATACATAATGTAATTATCCTTAAAATATTAGAAATTTAAAATTCCACGATACGGAGTTTTATAGTTAATACCAACGTGTAAAATAGATCAACCTTTGCTCGCTAATTTATTTATCTCGGCAATTTTAGATAAAAGAATATTTCTTTCCTAAAACAAATTGTATACATTTGGTGTTCAATGCAGTTGTCTGCTTGCAATAGTGAGTTGTGAGCTGAGCGTTTTTATTTATAAACAGCTGAAATCGGATTAAAAATAATAATATTTATCATTTTCTTCCACCATCGGGAGGGGGGTATAGGCTTTATGGCCCCCTTATTTTTTATTTTTAAATTTTGTAGATTTTAGCCTATGTAAAACGTGTTTAAGGTCCTTATAATTATTTCCTTGCCTAATAATTAAGTAGCCTAATTATTTCCTGTTAAAAAGTGTTTTAAATGACTAAACTAAGCTATTATGTTTTGAAGATAAAAAAAAATCTTCAGCTGTTCTTGTAACCGCATAACACTGCTGGGTGCAGAAAGACACTTTTCAAGCAAACATAATGTTTAATTTATCATTATTGTATCTAATAATAAATTGCTGTTTGCTACGTATTTTATTGCAGTTCACAATCATTTTTCTAAATTCCATCGGTTATTACTCAAAATCTGACCAAATAAATGGGTAAACCCGAGATTACTTATTGGAAGGTAAGTAAATAATTTTTCCTGAAAGTGTACTTGATTCAACTACAGTGGTTATTCTGCCACCACCAAAAAAAAAAAAAAAATACACTGCCAATTAGTGTGGCACATAGCTTCCTCGCATCCTATCATGTACTTTATTGTTATATTAACAATAACGTTTTATTACTATATTGTTTATTGAACAATTAATAGTTTTTAGCGATCTTAACACTTCACAGGGGTGGGTGTCGCTGTAGGTTTTACTAAAAATTGTATTTGAAAAAAATGTTCGCCTCATTGCATAGATAAGGTTTGATTTTTTCCCCGACTGAAAATTCCAATTTTAAATTTGAAGTTCACGTTTACGCGAGCGTTGCGTGCGAACGCTTGAACGGATAACGTTTTCCAACGAACTCGACCTGAGCATTGGTAAAATGAACATGTCTACCAAATTTCATCAAAATCGGTGGACATTTACTCAAGTTATCGTCGCACGTTTCATGATTCACGGACACACAGACCGACAGACAGACAGACAGACAGACAGACACGGAACCAAAAATGTTACCTGATGTCTGAAACGGATTTCTGTCTTGGAATTTTTAAAATCGGATGAGGCATAAAACTTTTTTGTTCTCAAAAGTGAACACAAAGCTTCCGTTACCTTCGGTAAGCCCGGAAGCAATAAATAAATAAATAAAAATAAAAATAAAAATAGAAATAGAAAAATTCACAATCATTTCGATAAGAGACTTACAACTACTTTTCTTGTAGAAAATTTCCTAAGCTTTCCAACGATAATAAAATCATATTCTAGCATTCATATTTTGAGCAACACTAGTAGTCTATAACATAATACGTATATTTTGATCTATTCGGTGAACTAAATAATCGAACTTATCTATAAGGAAAACTTATCTTAAAATTTGCTTCGACTAGTTTCTCTTTTTAGTCGCAAATATTAACCCCCTAATCAGGCCCAGACTTACCAATGGGCTGACTAGGCTATAGCCCAGGGCGCCAGATTTTTAGGGGCGCAAAATTTTCCAAGACAACTTTTTTACAAACAATAAATAAAAAAAATCAGTCAGAGACAACTCAGACAAACTTTCTTATCTACGAGTTCATTATTACTTAGCCCAGTGTTAATTATTATTGAAAATTTCATCAAA